>JAQIWF010000880.1:0-14953 GCA_034694965.1 Ceratozetes gracilis
ATGTTTTTGAGTTTACTTCAAATTAAGCCTTTACTTCAAATTATCCATGCTTCAAATTAACCATGTTTTACTGTATTAATCTATCAAATTCAAGTTCCTAATTATTAAAAGGAGTGGACTATTTAAGTTTAAAAACAAGCCCCTATAATGTTTATATGAATTTTTACATAAATCATTTTGAACTTCATTATCAGGTTGAATGATAAATGTGAACAATAATTTTTCTAATCAAGCTAAGTAAATTTGTAACATGATCGAGAAGCACCTCTTGTAAAGGGAAAGTTCCAGAATCCCAAAAATCCCAGTAGAGACTAGAAAAAAGTATGTCGTTGTCTGTAATTTAACTTATAGAGGAAGAACCTTAAAACCTGTCCTTGATTATATTCCTTACTTATCTTTGTAACATCACTTTTTTTAGTTGAATGCTTTGCAATTAAGAGATGCTTTTCATACAAATGCCAAATCAATTCATATGGGTTTTCAATAAAAATGATGTCAATTAAAATGACCCTTCATATTTTATACAGTTTTCAATTTTTTGCAGCAAATATTCTATTAAATCGACTAAATTTGAAGTAAATCTCAATTTAGGAATTATTTCAAATCAAGGACTGCTTCATATCCTTGATATCTATCATCCAGGACTGATTTTGAACCCCAAATCAAGGACAATCCTCAGCAAACAGGGATAGGTGGTCTCCTTAGCATTAAGTCACTGTTAGTGATAGCACTTGTCATGTAATGTGAATTCACAATAAGCCAATTTTGACTTTTCAACTGTAAATTGAAGGGTTTTTTCAAATGACAATATTTTAAAGATTTCAAATGACAATATTTTTAGTTTTTGATTATATTTGTACGAGGACATCCAGTGGTTAATCAGCTGTATTTCTAATCAATTTAATTGAATTTCTGCAATTTCCATAACTAAACTTATAATTTTAAGAGTTATGTGTTATATTTTAAGCAAACTGTAGCACAATATTTAAAATCAAAGGCTTCAACACTACTCATCAAACTCTGCTGTCAGTGATAGCCTGTCATTGTATGAGTTTTGTATTTTGCCCTCAAATTTTAAACCAATCAATGAAAAGATCCTTACTTTAACAGGCTTTCCTAATCTAATATTGTATGATAAAAATGTCACCAAAACAAAATAGAAAGCGATTTTGTTAGATTCAAAGCATAAAATTGTCCAACAATTAAATAGAAAAGTGACACCATATGCTATCTCCGAGCAATTTAATGATTTATCATATATTATCACCATTAGTCAAGTTTCGCAATTGGTAAAAACTCGCAATAAGCCAATGATTTTAGTAGCACCAACCGTTGGCTTATTGCGGGGAAGAACTGTATTTCTTTAGTAAATCAATAATAGCTTTTTTCTTAAGATAACCATAGTCATTTAATTGTTCATTTTTCCTATAAGTTTGTACTTTTTGAAAAAGCTGCTTTGATTTATCCTGGTCAAATTCAAAAATATAATTAATATTTATATTCAGAAATTTTTTACAATTAAAGGCTTCTTCTCTGCAATTGATATCTGATCCGATTGACAACAGCTTGTGATGAACGCTAAAAGACTGATCCCAATGAATGCCAGCCCCACATAAAGCAATGTAAAACCGAAGTCATTCACGGAATTGGCGTAAAGATCAGCACTCAGTCCCAACAGAAAGAGTCCAGTTATTAGAGTACCGGTCAGAAGGATATTGTCTGCAATCATAGCACTCCTCAATCGCTTTACTTCTCATTAAATGACAGTATTTTATAAATTTCTAAATTAAAACACAATGAAAACAAACCAAAATGTCTGTTCACTGATAGTTCAAGTGATTTATCAGTTAAACACTCTTATCGCCAGAGTTGGGTACGGGTAGGGGAAGGGGTGGCTACAGAATAGGAAAACATTAGATAATTAACTAAAAATAATAACTTGTTTTTCAGAATAACTAAATTCTGATAATTTATTTCAAATCGATTTATTCGATATTCAACTTAATGTCGAATATAAGCACATAATTAGAGAAATATAACAAAAAAATGAAAAAACATTTAATTATTTGATTAATAGATATATAGATATATAAAAAAAAACTAATAATTCTGAAGAACTCATCAAAAAGTACTTATAAGCTCAAGGAAAACGACAAAACACTTATCGAAGACTTTAAATATTTTAATGGAAGAAAAATTGGACACAAATATCATATTTTGGTCAAACAATTTGTAAAATAGTATGCGATTTGGAAGCAGAGGTCAAACCAATTGTGCAAATATTCCCATCAATTGAGCAAAAAGTCTATAATCGGTTGTAGACTCGAACGGAGACAACGGCTCCGACAGTACAGGTCTGCAGAGATTAAGAAAATTGCCAAAAATTAGTCATATTTTAATTGATAGATGAGTTAAGTCTCAATTTGGGGCAATACTAACAACTTTGAGTTCGTTTCCGTTGAATTCTCGGACAATTTTGACTTCTTTTTCTCCATATTGAGTCTGGATCAATTTGTTGCCGTCAGCCACAACCACAGTCTTGACACTCTTGCCGTCCATTCTGGCCTCTTCGAACTCCTTTCCCAATTCAAACTTAATCTCTGAGTTCTTGATGGCAGTGATTGTCTTCAGAGTATAGGTGTCGCCATCTTTTGAGATCTCAACGGTTGGCGTTGAAGTCTTCGCCAGATTTCTCATAACAAAATTGACTCCTAATTAAGAGATAGAATATTATCAGAATCGTTATTTAGCAAGATTATTGACCTGGTGTAAAGTCTAGCCCATATTAGGCCATAAAATCTGGTCTTCATTTATAAGACAATAAAATATATCTTTGAAATTATGTATAAAACTAATCAGAATAAGAATTGCCATAAAGTGTGGGACAGTTATCATTGAATACATGATTAAATCAAATGCTTATCAGTTGTCGGGTTATTCTCACGAATATTGGTTTCAATAAAACACGTAATTATTTAAATCAATTAAATAATTAGATAATAAATTTGTTATAACTTTTCAATTGATTAGAGTTTCAAAAGTATATAAAAAACTGATAACAAAATTACTGATTATTTCTGAAATAACTTTTGGATTTGAGCTCAAAATCAGTGGAAAATTGATGCAAAAAATTGTCTCTAAATTGTGATTATTTGGACCGTTATGTCAACAGATAAGATATATATCGGGACAGACATCTGGGCGTTCGAGTAGTCAGAGTTCAAGAATTATCAGTAAATTTAAGGAAAAAAAGTAATTAAATGAATAATTTTCTAATTTAATTAAATATTGAGTTCAAAGTCGAGCACAAGTCGTGCTTAAGAAACAGAATAAGTCTTATGTTATATAACTTGAGATTAATGTAAATCAATGCAAACATTTGAGTATCAAATGAATTGTCAATTCATTAGATTCTAATTCAATGATTAATAAAACTATTAAAACAGTATTTATATCAAACTTTGTACTCAAAGGAAGGGGTTATGAAAGCGATAATAAAGTATAGCACAGAATAATTGTCTATTAATACAGTTGTCATACGATTATTAGAAGGACTGACATATCTTTTACACAATTCGTATCACTAACTGAATGGCAAACAAAACCTGTACTCAAATACACGTTTGAATAACTGTTAGACAGACTTATCAAGAATTTTGAGACGGCTTTCACGTAATCATAACTCAAACAACAATTGCTATTAAATCTTGTTTTTAATCAAATATGTTATTATTAATAATAATCGACTGATGCTATAGTCTGTCCTCGATTTAGGAGACCCTCACATAATTTAATCTTCGGTATAATAGAGTCAAATAATTGTCTTAAACAGAGGACTAACTGTAATATCCCTAAAGATAACAGTTATGTAATTCAATGAGTTTTCTAATCAAATATCTGGAAAAATAAGTCTTTATCTCAACTTATATGACAGTAATTAATTCAAAGTTTAAATTTCAAATAAAATTACTTTTACTGTAATTTAAGAATTTTATTCAAAAGTATTATTAAAACCCCTTAAAAACTTTGAGGAAAACATAGAAAAACTTCATATCCATTAAAAAATAGCTGGAAATCAATGAAAAGTTAGTAAAAGATTTATTATATAATATTTAAATTAATTAATTCAAATGATTTCCTCTAAAATTAGACTCAAATTATTTGAAGATTCTGTCAAACATTGGATACTATCAGTAGTCAAGTGATTGACTGACAAATCAATCAATTAATTGGATTTTAATCAAAAGAGTAAACACTTATTCATAGGAAACACATATTTGACTCACAATTAGTGACAAACAAAATAATCGATAATTTCTAAGAAAACAATTTCAGGAATTCCTAGAAAAGTGACCAAAAATAGGCTCTAATAAGCCAAAGGGGGATAAGGGAGGGGTTCACACAAAAAACTTAACATTATTTAAATAAATACTAAAATATTAAATCAAATGAATAGAAATACAAATAATTGAAAGAAAAGTCATTAAAGTAATGAAAAAATTGAAGAAAAGAGAAATTAAAAGCAAACACCGGTTTAATAAAAAATAAATTCCATACTAACCGAGCTCTTTGAGAAACTCATCAAAATTGTCGGATGTGGTCAGTTTGAATTTTCCGGTGAAATCTGCCATTTTTGGTAAGGAAGGGCTATATTTAATGAATTCAATCAATTAATTCAATATTCAATTACTTAAACTACAAATTAATTACTTTGAGTTTGGGTACGATTTGGCGAATTGGAGGCAAAAAGTGATGTGAATTGTGAGGCGATTCTCAGCGACTATTTAAATACCGATTTCAATGACAACTCACTGTTTTAGGTCTGCTCACAAACTACGGTGCATTAAAAGAGCTGTGGGTAACCCAAACTAGGTTTACACCTACAGCTAAAAATAACTCATTTAAAAACAATTAGAAAATTCTGTATGCTCACATTTCCCTGAAAAACATTATTAACCTTGATAAACTTCCTTATAGCTCTATTGTAATGAATATTTTCAGCTTCTAGCAACAATTTTTCGCTAAATTAACTTAACATGCTCTGTTTAACATCACATTAGGGTCTAGTTGAGTGTCATCTTTTTTGTTGGACGATTTGTGGAGGTGTGTCCACTCTTATCAGATAAATGATAGGTCCTCTCAAGTGCTTACTTGACACTTAAAGTTCTCAGTAAAAGATAGTGAGTTTTGGCTCAAAAATTCTTTACTTAAAAAAACAAGTTTGGGCTCAAAACGATAAATCATAGCACAGGCTTTTGCCAGGAGTCACACACACACACACCAGATTTTGCAAGGTTATGATTGGCCACAAAAAATGACCTTCGCTTTCAGTGAAATGATGTTCGGGAGAAAAAATCTTTTCACAGAAATGAATCACTTAATTGACTTTTGAATGAATCAAATGATAATCAGTTATTTGAATACGATTTCAAAGGAGAGTACAGTAACTGTACTATCAATACACGTATTGTTCGCATAAAGTATGCGTCAGACTGTACTCAAGCCAGTGGCGTAGCCCTGAGCTTATATCAATTGGTTACGTGTAAGTTGATATGAATTAGCAATTAACTTTTGATGAATAGACGGAATATTGATGATAATTAAGCAAGGAATTAGTACTAAATTTTCTCAGACTATGGAATATTTTTTTTTATACCCGGATCAAAGTCTAAAACTCAGCTCAATCAATGAAAAGTTCTCAAGGTTAATTAGCCGGTTTTACAATCAATATTTACCAGGTTGCGATAAAATTATTCCATGAATACTTTTTGCAATTCAACTTGATCAAACCTGATTGCACACAATTGTTCTAAATTATGTAACATAAGTTATCAAGGGCGTATTTATCTCATTAATTTAAGTACTTCACAAAACGATTCTGATAAGACATATCCGACTGGATTACAAGAATAATCACCAGAGATATGCCAACCCGTGGTTATCACTATTAGTGGTCCTTAACCTTAGATATAACATAGAGCATTTTATTTAATTTAGCTGATTCAAGGCGTTTCCCAAGAATATTCAAATTGAGATAAATTATATGCACCATAAAAATGTATTTATGACTTCCCGTCTTATATTTCCAGTATATTTCCACTCATCTAATCATAACTAAGGTATTTAAGTGATTAAAACTTGCTAGAGTGTCATATTAAAAGTGGTTAATTGCTAGAACAAATAAATATACAGGTAATTATTAAAATAAAACTCATTCAATGTGTTGATACAATATGTCGACCTTGGAAACCAGAATATATCTTGCTAAACGTTGGTAGCACCTTGCTAATTAATTGTTATAGTAATATACCTCGATTTATTCGTTAATAATAATTACCTATTACATAGGTATTACATAATTGTGCATGCACCAAATAAAAACTAGATGGCAGGTCATTCCCATTCTTGATCAAGAATCAGAATTGTGATAGATTTTGCCGGGAGCTCAGTCTCCCTATCCTTATAGACAAGTGAAATAAAATGAGACATTTATTGAAATGGTTTTCACATTCTTTGGGAACAAATAGAAGAAAAACTGAAGTCAAGAGAAAAAGTAATCAAATTGTTGTGAAGTGAGGCTTAAAATAAAGTAATATTCAAAACCTATTGACAAAAACAATGAGAAGAAAACACTCAATAAAGAAGTGAAGACTGAAATAAACTTAATTTAGACTCAATTTTGTCGAACGAATCACAAAATTTCAAAATTGATTTGAAAAATAGAAGAAAAAGTTCAGTAAATGTGTAAAGTCATTGAAAAACGGGCTGAAAATCGATGAAAAAATTCAAATTTCATGAAAATTGAACGAAAAGTCAGTAAAAAAAAGTTATTCTCATCTTTTGCTTCGACCGAACCCTGACTTCAATTTCTTAAGAGTTTGGTATAAAACGAGAATATTCTGAGCGAAAAATGTATATAATATTCACGTAGAAAGTGATTGATTGCTGGCATTCAAACTTAGATAACCATAACTTAATGTCAGAGAAATATATCCCGGAATAAAAAATTGTGTTTTACTTCAAACGATAATAAAGTCGAGTAGTTTTGTGTAATTAATCATCAATTCTCTGATAGTTATATAGCTGTAAATAGTATGAAAATTCACTCTAATTTGAATAAATATTGACCAGGTTATTGATTGTTCTAATAATAAATTATCAGGCTAACTATGAAAGGTAAACGATAAAGGGCTATTCAAATATGATTGATTATATTTTCAACTTTTAATCTATCAAAATTTTGAATAATGAAATTTCTCGAAACTGAAATGACCAGGATCACAGCATAGTAACAAGATTGATTTAAGTTAATAATACAGTATTTATTACACCAAGTAAAATTAAAAAATAAAATTCTAAATGGTTTAAGCTGAGTTATGTAATTTAATACAGTGATCTAGACAGTTTATAAGTAATTTATCAAGTGTACTAGCACTATAATGTGGGTCAATTGAATTCGGGTATTCAATGGAAGACATTTGAGAGAAGAAATTGATTCGGAGTTTGAAGACATCATAAATCGAAAGTAACTCCAAATTGAGATTAATTTTAGAGTAATTTAACAAAAATTCAATTCTTTTCGTTTCTCGAGAAGACATTTTGGACTCATTTCCTAATGAAAAATAATAGTCCGAAATGACGGGTCATTTAATAGATGTCTTTGGATTTGCAGTCAAAAGTCTTTGTGATTTAAACTCACATTTCGAGAGAATAAACTTATATAACATTAACTAATATTAAGGAACAGTATATCATATAATGGAGTGTTGTATAGGAAGTGTAGGCAACGGATTCTGTGCTCACATTTAGTTCAAAGCAAAGCAATAAATTCATTGCGTTATTAACATTGTCTTCATTGTTGTCATTCATAAAAGAAATAGAGAAAGAGTATTGACTTTTTCTCTTGACTCGGAGGCTGTGCTCTGTGCCAACCGGCCGGTGCCGCACAGCAACTATACTACAGAAATGATGGCACCGCAAGACTGATGGTCATTGATGGTCATCAATGATGTCCGATCCAATTGATTGCCTTAATGGCAAAGTTTCTCCACTATATTCTCAGCCATTCACTCAATGCCTGTCCTCTTAGTCTACATCCGAATAAAACTTCTTTAATCAAACAGTCATTCCATTGAAGACATATTAAGAAAAGCATTTTTTATTGCACAGAATAAAAACCAAAATCAGAATAAAATTAAGGCAAAGCTCTTAACGATTGACACAATATTTTATCGTCTTTTTAAAAGAAAACATTTATAAAACTTAAGTATATTTTTTTAAATCCTCTTAAATGTAATTAAAATAATTGGAAATAATTATCATTAAACAAGAGGAGCACAAAATTATCAAGTTAATCTATGTAGTTCGCCCAGTTTAATGAGTCACACAAGTATCAAGCTCATTTAAATTAAGTGACATTAACTTCTATTCAAATAAATGCCTTAAAAACTTATTGAAGTGAAAGAAAAAAGTGAATAACATTACTGTCCCTTCATTTCAATGTCTCTATGAATAGGGTTTTGTCTGATTTTGAAACTCAATAGCTGTCAAAGTGTCGGGTAATCATCGAATAGAATCATTGGCCACACAATCCATAGGACTGTCAGATATGTCACCCATTTTGACATTACTATAAGGGTCCGCAACTCTTCAGAATGCATAACAAAACTGACTGAGCGCTCAGTCTGTCCGTGCATTTGGCTTCGGTTCGCAGTATGAGCTCAACATCACTACTCTTTGGGCTGACATACGATAAAGAGGGAGAAATACAATAAACGCTGACTCAGAGACCAAAAATGATGGTCAATATGTGGGCTCAAGAATGAGATTAAGGCTCTGATATCAAGTGAATTGAAAAATAAAACAAAAAAGACCTAAACCTAAAACCTGGTCAACCAATGAGTCCTTACATTCACTCTTATCGGCCGGAAATTAAAAGCAATTGTTTTTTGTGCTGCCATTCAGTCGGTATTTATTATGCATTTTATTTGACATCGATTTTTCATTCTGTGCTACAAATGAAATTCGATGCAATAGTCGGCTCAAAATTGAGGAAAAACAGCGAGAAATCAATCATTCAATTGATTGCAATAAATATTTATATAATAATCAGTTGTTTATTATGTTTTCCATACATTCTCTCCTCTTTCAGAGAATTGCCTCAAAGTATTGCATAATTGACTGAACACCTGCTCTGACACTACATATGCCTTTGCACTGCCATAAGTTGCCAACAGATAAAACAAAGTCATTCCCATTCTTATGGTCAGCCTTATTGTCAATAAACTAAGAATTGTGAAGTGAGTGAAATTGTTCCTAACACATCTATTCCCACAACTTAGTTACAAAGAGAGTAAAAAGAACAAAAATTCTCATTGAGCCTAGATTACATCCCTCTCTACTTTGTTGTAGGAGCAGATCCTCTAGTCTTAACTCAGTCTAAGTTTGCGATTAAATGACTTTTCTTTTTCCTATTCTTTTGCTCACAATTATTGACTGATTATTCTCTCTCTCTCTCTCTCTCCCTTTCCCTCCTTCTCCCTCTCCTCCATCTGTTGGTGTCATATCTATAATGAAATATAAATGAATGAGTGGTGCGATAAACATATTGTCTTTAGGTTTGTCTGTCGATTGCGCTCATCGTTTGGGATCAGCTCTTAATAAGTTGTGATTAACTTCAGAGAAAAGCTAATTATTTGAATGATTTATAACTTAACGAAACTTTTGGTCCATTTCTCAAGACATGACTGAAGACAACAGCAAAAAATACTTTACTTCAACTCATCCTCAGTTCCGATGAGGACTCAGAGAATATGATAACCAAAGCTCTGATTCTAAGAAACGATTAAATAGTTTTAAAGAAAATTTAGTATTTAATGGATTTCTGATGAAATTTGGCTCAGAATCACATTTAAGTGTAAGACTATCCGGGCATTAAATTCATGATAATATCAATTTGAAAATTCAATTTAAATCATTCACTCGAATGAACAGAAAAATCTTTAAATAATTTCATTTTCTCAAAGTTTTCAACAAATATTCAAACTTTCAATTAAGTGATGAAAATTTGATGATAACTAGGCATAAACTAAGCATGCAAATTTGATCACTTGATGGGTGAATAACTAGCTTTCTATTAATATCCCAAATATATTACTAAATTTGCATTTAAGTGGGAAATTCATGTCTAGAACCAAAGGTCAAGAATTACATCTAAACGAACAACAAATTAGTCCAATAATTATGTTATGTCTGTAGTGTTGGCCTCAAAACATGAGATTCTTGTCATCAAATGACAGACATTTTCTCATTTGTTGTGTGCCTTCAGTCTTATGTTTGATTAAATTCTTGTCATATCATTGCAAAAGAGCTAAATAAGAGCCGATACTCTATTTGAATCAAATTCCTTCCCAAACAAGATTCTCAAGCAAAACCAATTTCTCCTCACTAGAGATGTGCAGGCTCAGTTATAAGTGTACATGTTCTACAATTCTTAATCAATAAAGTAAATAGATTCAATATTTAATCAAGTTAGAACTAGACATCAGTTTACAATTATCTATGCGTTATAAAAAGTGTATAAGAAGCAAAAGTACCCTCTTCAAATTTAGAAGTAATGCCAAGCTATTAATATAAGTTTTGACCATATTTTTAAAAAGAATTTAAACTATTCTTGAACATTTAGTTCCTTGCTCATCTTTGTATGATAATAAAATACTTGCAAATGTTTTATTCGTCTGATTCTACTTATATATAAGACATGAATTTTTCTCCTTCTCTGTGACAACAATTGCCTCGAATATATATTTGCAAATTTTCGTATCAAAATAGTTGTGACGATTGGAAGGAAAGAGCTGTCAAGTCATGCATTACTATCTCAATGAACCGATCCCTCCATTCTGTGCTTCTATTCAATTGCTTATTCTGTTTATTCTTGAATTTGATTGAAAATATAATATCAGATCATTTGTTGGCAACAAATCTCTACTCTTTTATACGAATAACAAAATCTCAAAGAAATTCATCTCTTTTTTCAGTTTTTTGTTTCTTTTATTGGAATAGTATTCCGAAAAAACAAATAAATTGATGAAAAAATATGGAAGAATTCAAAGAAGTATTAAAGTATTGGTTGAGTGGACAGCAGTGCAAACATTCAATCGATTCTCTATTTGTTTGTCAAATGTATTAAACGAATTGCTTTTCAAACAGAATTTCAATCAAATTATGTATAACTCAAACAATTCTTTTGTTAATCAAATTCTTGTATAAATTTATTTCATTAAAATAGTCCATAATTTTCGAGTTCTTAAAATTAAATTTATTTTACTCTAGGTAATAATCAAAGAGGACTAAAATAGATAAGCTTGGTTATTTCTTCTCGCATTGTTAACAAGTTAAAAAGTTAACTAATAAGATCCATGTGAACAGGGAGGGATCCACCAAATTATCGGTACTTTGGCGGAACCACCTTGCTCCTCCCTGATTTATGCCTCTCTATTGACTTTATGTCAAATAGTAAACTTGGTTATCCCAATTGTAAACTCATAACTTGAAAGATGTCATTATATTTGTGGACAAACACTCAAATTAACGTCAGAGAGATGTCAGTCAGAGAGTAATGAACTCATTATTACGTAAAGTAGTGTTAAATACGAATAAATAGTGTTAACAACAGTTTTGACGGCACGTCATATTACAATGTAATAGCCTTTTGTTGCTATTATTGTGGCACTCGCTTGCGTTTGGCAACTTTTCTTACTTACCTGGCTCTTGAAATTCGGGTACTTGTCCTCTAGATCATCCCAAACTTCCCAATGAGACAGGCGTCCCGATTTAACCAACAGATCCCAGCCTTTCCAGAGTTTTGAAACCTGGCGTCCGAACCTTAAGGACTGGATTCCGTGACTGAATCCTGGATTCCGAAAACGAATCCTGGATTCCGTTAATGGGGGCGCCTCCCACGACGAAGTTATTAATTATTAACACACAATTTAGGAAACGAAAGGTTTATTTAAAGCACAAAAAGTTATATTATATTAATTACAAGATAAGTATGACAGCGGACTTGACTTAAACACAAAGGTTTGAACAACGCCTCAGATATCTCTTAAGGCACTCTCAAGACTCAAACACCAAAGATCTAAGCAAAGAGAAGTTGCGTTACACAAGTATTTAAGTCGAAGTTAGGTAAGGAGGAGCCTTTAAGTAACCAATGAGGAGATCTCAAATAGTTACAAATAGTGTGTTACACTATAATATAATGTATTTATTTTACCTGATCTCAAATGTGATACATGTGTTGGCCTTAACTTTTGACGGCTTCTAATGGTCACGAAATTCTTGTTTGACTCAACTCAACCGCACACACATTCGTCTAATATGAAGAGACCTGTGCAGCACTGCCTCCATAATATGCTGAGCGCTTACATCTAATTCAGGGATGGCCAAGAGGTAAGGCAATATTCGCATGAGAATTGAAGAGCAAAGATTCATCTACAAATTAAAAACATATTAATCATGGTAAAAACCAAATTTTAGAAGAAAATATGCTAATTTACCTAACACACTCATAATTTGATCTAGGTTCTTTTAAATCAAATGTGTTGATATAGAAATTTAATTATTACATTAATTTTGAAACAAAACGATAGGAGAAGTCAAGAATTATCTATCAATCGGGTGGTCCTGTTTTGCACATCCCTGGCATGAAGAGAGCCCTGCCTTTTGGTTGACTAGTGATCGCTTTGAGTGCATTCTATTGTATCGGATAAGAGATCAATGAAAATCACGTCTTCAGCAAAATGTTAATGTGATCTCACTTTTAGCTGCACTCCTATTCTTCCACTTTTTTATCATTTGATTTCATTCATTCTTCTGATACTCCAATGTATGCACTCTTTTGTGCGAATTCTGTAGAAAAGTCTTCTCCGGTTGTGAGCCCTCTGTTGACTCACTTCATGGCAAACATTGTCTTCGAAAACACTGACAAAGAATAAAATCAATGTAATTATTAACACAATTATTCAATAGTTACTTAGCAGATCATTGACGCTAAGTTGAACTAGGTAGTTTCATTCAAGGGTAATTCGAGACATAACATAAGTGCAATAATTTCCCTAATTTATTCTTTTTTTTCTAACAAGATAATTTTATAAAATATATTGGAGTATTAGTAGCAGGGTGTATTTGGAGGGGTTTAGAGATACCATGAAGGTTATTTTTTCAAGACCCTCTTAAGAAAAATTCCAAAGTATTTTAACATGATCAAATTAATTTAAATGGAATTTAAACAAAATACTTCTCATGGCCATAGCATTGAGTAATTTCCATTCTAAGGCAGTTTTAGGCTAATTCTTCCCCCTTAGGGACCCCTAATGTAAACTTAACTACAAGTTTAAAGAAATTAATTTACAAATTTTAGACATGTCTTAAGAGCCTATTATTATCTAGTTTTTGACGTCAACTTCAAAGTCAAATTATGAATTAATAATTAGCCAAGAGAATTGCACGATAATTCTATTATGCAATTTGTAAGTACAGCCGAATACCGATAATGTAAACCTTGTAAGGCGAGAAAAAGATCCATAAAACCGGCTAGTTCACCCAAATTGTGGTTCACAATATCGGTATTTTAGTGTATGTCTTTGATTAAATGTCGGCCTTTAAGATCTTGGTTTGGTTATAGTCTTAAGTCATAAGATTCTTAACTCATATCTACTGAATGCTAATTAAATGATAAAATCACTTTCAATGTACAAAATATGTATTTCCTTAAAAAGTCTTCATTTATATTACATTTTACTTCGATATTGTAGTGTTGGCCGGCATTTGAAGAACAAAATTCCCTTATTTTTAATTACTAATTAGACTAGGAACAGTTATTTAAAAAATATAGATTTTCTCTACATTTGACCCAAATATGCCCATATTTGATGGCATTTTCAACAGAATTTATATTTTTATTCCTATCTACATATTATGTTGCATTCATCAAAATTAACTTACCACTCTCATTTTGCTTTTGGTTATTTGAAGGTGAGTTTAATGGTAACCCTTTTGTTTATAAAAATGTAATAGATTAAACTTTTTCATTTGTATAGTTTTGCCAATCAATTAAAAATGTGGATAATTTTTATAGTTTTCATCGTGCTATTTTTGCTCATTGACATTTTAGCAACATTGCTGGACTATTGCAAGATAATCAGAGAGGGAAGTTTGATTATTAAATTCTCAATTCAAAGGAATTATCGTCTACTTTTACCTGGTGTGAAAAGTGAAAGTTCAAACCAAGATGACACCAAATTCAAAGATCCCTATCCTTTGTTCGGAGGAATGAGGGTGCTCAGTCAGCTTTATATCTTGTTCTGTCATTATCTCTATATAATCTTGGAAGTCTATACAAGGAATGGCTTTCGGGATAGAGTGCAACCGTTTAAGTATGTCATGTGTTTTGTGGGACGAATTGCTTTTGTCATACTCTTTCTGTTGAGTGGTATCGCATCGGGGAAATGGTATTTCAAAAGGATCCGTAATAATAATTATAATACGAGGGATAATCTCAAACTGATTGCAAGATTCTATTTCGAGCGCTTTCTAATGATTGCTCCGATTTATTACATTTTCATATTTTCGTATTTATTTTATGTCAAGTTTTTAGTCACCGATAATATCAGTGATGAAGAAGTGGTCAAAAACTGTACGATTGCTGTCATCCCTAATATGCTGTTCGTATCCAACTTTGTTATCTCAACTGATTTGGTTTGTCTAAAATAATCTAGATAATATTTAAAAGCATTAAACCAGGAGTGAGCAAGCTAGGAGTTGCCCCAAATCTTAAACTGACCATAGCGTTAATGTTACATTTTGTATCTGTAAGCGGAGAGATGGAGGGAAGGGGGAGGCGTTTAGAAGTTTCGGCGAAATGGTGTTATGCAGGGTCAAACATAGGGAAGGG
>JAQIWF010000881.1:0-14947 GCA_034694965.1 Ceratozetes gracilis
ATAACTGAGTTATAAGAAGACCCTTGAAGACCAAATCACTTATAAGGAGATCTTCTAATAAGTTGTATTTTACGGTAATTTGTTTGAAACTTTGATTTAAACCGATTTTAAAATAATTGAAAACTGGTTTTAATTGAATTTTTATCATAAGTTGATATTCAATGTTGAGGTCAATCGAGTTTTAAAATTCAAAACTTTTAAACTACTTTTAATTTTTTTATAATTTTTATATCGGTTCCCATCATCTGAAAGGCTATCCTTTAGAATGTGATAAAAGGATTGAAATGAGTTTAAACTAATAAATTGGTTCCCCTTTTATCCATTTCATGGATTTAGTGATAAACTGATTGTCATTAACTAATTGAAGAAATACTTGAGTTCCAGGCATTAATCGGAACAGTTCTTCGCGGGGAAGCATTCGGATATCGCCTCCAATAGCACCGAATAATGAGTCCAAACCTATTCTTCGCAGCAATACATCAAATATTATGAGAAATGATTTAGAAATGCAATCATTCACTCAAAGCCAGAATCAAACTCCGGGTTTGTTTTGAATCTCAATTAATACTAATTTAATGCATAAATTGATTAATGAATTATTAAATATCAGGTCTTTTGGGCAGTAATTGCATCGACGCTACGAATCAAATGTTTGCGCATCACTTATACGACACAAATGTAATCCAATGAATGATTGATTGGTTTATTTGTGGTAACAACTGATGAATGTTTTTCTTATCAACAGAACTATTTGTCTCACGTAAACAAATGCCAACAAATGGCTAAAAATGGCATAATTATAAGCCATGGAATTATGACTGCGAGCGGACACTCTTCCCAAACGCCCGTCACATCTGTCGTGAATAATGGCATAACATCTGCCAAATCCATCAGTCATTCCAGAGCTTCTCTCGAAGACCACGGCGTCGACGTCGGACGCCTGAGTCCCAGCAGTAGTAGTAATGATAGCAGAAAATCACGCTATAGTTCCGCCAGTCTCGACAGTGGTCGCGGCAGTGACACCAAAGTATGCTTTCATTCCTACCCTACAATCCACTCAATCCTATTATTTCTTTCATATAGATTTCAGGTCAATCCCATCGGGTGTCGGTCCACAGCTGTGAGTCGTTAGGCTCTTCTTCGAGTAATAAAGACAACTATAACCGCAACTCATCCTCGTCTTCGAGTATTGGAAGTGGAAATAGTGTTGGAATCGAAGGTGACATCAATTCGGTGAATACCCCGACTGTGGCCGACAATAACTGGACTCCAGTAAGTGGTGGTCACTCTATTACTGGTGCGCTCAGCATTCCTGAAATGGTTTTGCATGGAATCGCTGTAAGAATTTTTGTTTTATTTTAATTTTTAGTTAATTTTATTTATTTTTTGCTTACTTTTATTATGTTTGGTAGTATTGCATAGTTAACCATGTTGCATTGCACTAGATTTGTTTGCTAGATTCTGCCTTGAATAATTTGCTATTTATTGAAATTGGTAAAAAAGCTAATTTCGTGGGAAATGAAATTATTTGCAAACAATGCAATGATTGACCAAATTTATGTCAGCAGTGATGTAGTGCCCAATTGCTGGTTGTGTTGAAAGCATGACATTAAATATTACCATTTAATTAACTCATTTCTGTTTAAAAGTTGTTTTAATAACAAGTTTATGAAATGAGATGATATTCGTGTCGTTCCCTATTAAGTAATGCCTTTTACTTCAATTGTTTTCGCTCTTAATATAAGCAAAATATTGAATATATTTCAATGAAATCATTGATTGAATAGATATTAGTGTAAGAGTTGGTTATAATTTGATGGAAAATGATTTGTGTGTTATTTTGAATGCGTTTCTGTGATCGTGACGTTTGTTTTGGTGACAAATGGTAACCAAATTGAAGCCATTATTTCATTCATTAGTTAACACTTTATTTAATGTAATATTCGGTGATTTTACGAAAATTTGGTGACAAAAGTGAAGCGAAATGAGTGCAGATGTGATACAAGAAGTGTTATTCAATCAAATGTCAGTCCCTATACGTCAATGCACTCAAAGCTGTCAGCAGTCAGTGCTGTTACGGCCATAACTATGCGTTCAATCGCTTCATATTCGAGACCACAAAACTTGTATTACTCTCTAAATCTAAGGACACATCCCTTAAAACCTTGTTTTATAAATAAGTCAAATATTTTTTACTTCAAATGAATTTATTGGGAATTCACTCATTGCTTATGTATTACAAGTTTCGATACGATTCCAACGAATTTGCAAAACATGACATTTCTGTCAATTTTCAATATTTCCTAATTTTGGTCTCAATTTCTTATCTCAAATAATTCTTTGGTAGTTATGGTAAGAATATTAGACTGACTTTCATTTCATGCTATCATTTCTCATATTTTGCTAATTATCTCTTCCTTACAATTTATGCCTATTTTTGGTTAAATCGATTTCCAAATGAGTTTTTAAGGGATTATTCAAAATTGATATCAATTAGAGTTCAAACAATATTCAGGTTTCAATTCATTAGTTTTCTAAATGTTATCAATTTATTGCTTTTTACTCCAAAATTATATCCTATTTACAAAAAAGGGTGAATAAATGTTAGGTCTACTTAGAAGTATTTGTAACAAGATGTGTAAGAGGCCATTAGCTTGCATAACTTAAACCAATAATCATAATAAAGCGATTAACCATGTCATAAATATACTTACATTAATTCCCAAGTTATGACCTAAAATTGGTTATCTTTCTTACAAATGAGTCCTTTTAGTCATCTCGATTAGAAACCCATTTGTTTGCAAGAATATATCATTTTAGCAAGCTATTTTAAGCATAAGTGAATCTAGCGATCATAAAACTATTTCGATATTTATAAATTTTTATTCATAATTTAATCGTTTGTTAAGAATATTATTTGAAGTATATCTCAATTAAATGAATGAAAATTGTTGTTAAGGACGAAGAAATAATTCATTCGTGGCTCTCAAGAATTCATTTTGAAGAATATGCCAATAATTTTATTCGTGCCGGTTATGACATGCCTACCATTTCTCGTATGACGCCTGAGGTAAGCCCTCTTTACTTTCAATATATCGCTTTTATTACCAAATATTAAATATTAATAATATTGTTATAAATAATAAGTTAATGAATAGTTTAAAATCTAAAATAAGAATTTATGGCCAAAATAATTGATTAAATTTTGTAAAGGATTTGACTGCAATCGGAATCACAAAACCAGGAAAACGTCAGATTCTTAAGACAGAGATTCATAGACTCAGTATCGCCGACGGAATTCCTAACTTCAAACCCGTAAGCATTGGTTAATAAGTGAATATTTTTAAAAATTAGTTTGAAAACAGAATTCACTCTTGGAATGGCTGAGACTATTGCGTCTTGATCATTATAATAACACGTTATGTGCTCAGGGATATGACACAATCGACAGAGTTACTGAATTAGCCTGGGAAGACTTGGAGGAGGTTGGCATCAATAAATTAGGTAACTATTAACGAATAGAATTCTATATTTTTGAGCCAATTGTCACTAAACTGTTTATATTTAGGTCATCAGAAGAAGATAATGTTAGCCATCAAAAGAATTCAAAACCTTAATAACAATATGAGCCGTTCCTCTTCAGCCGACGCCTCACATCTCTCTCTTCCCTTAATATACAGTAATACGACTTCGAGTGCAGAGATGCAGAGCCGTCCCAATCCTAGTAATTATCAAATCCCAGTCATCAGTCAAATGCAAGACACGGTTCCGATAAAAATGTTCGCACCGACCAAATCGAGTCCTTCACCCACTTCTGAAAAGCCAATCACTCCTCAGTTGAAGACTTTCCAACAGTTGCCTACAAATGGATTCATGTTTTGTAGACAAAGAAGTGATGGACAATACTATGGACAGGTTGCAAATGAGCCGCAAAGTGTCTTCCAGACATCTCGAGGCCGATCTTTAGAGAGTTTAGATAATAATGACGGCAATTACTATCACATGTATTGCGGAAAACCTCAACAAAGATATGCATTTAATGGCTTTCAAAGACAGTTAACGTTTTGCGACAATGATTTGACTCATATGAGAGACGGCGACCAAATCCATGGCTATGAGACCGACAGTGAAGTAATCAATAGTTACGCCAATAATCGCAAACATTTGTATGAAATCGACGGAACGGCAACTTTACAGAGACCTAAAGGTCTCATCAAAAACAAACCGATCGCCAAAATAGTGGCCAAAACGCGACAAACGGACTCCAATCAAATGAGTCAACAAATGTATTCAAACGAACCGCAAAAGATCTCTTCATTTGATAAAAGATTGGATTCAATGACTCAAACGGATAATAATTCGCTTAACACTTATATATGTGATGAAAACCATACGAACCCTTATTTTCAAGATATGTCTTCACAGTCTTTATATTCGAGTCTTCAGCGCAAGAAACCCCCGCCTCCGCCCAAAAGGATTAATTCCATTCGTAACAGCACTTCCAGTTATGGGACGCCATCGATGGCTACTTTCAATCCCAACCAAAATACAGTTCATCGCGAAGGATATGAAGGCTTTCAGGAGGAAGTGTTCGCCTCATGTGTCAAGAGTCTGACCTCTCGATTCTCAATGAATAATAATAATAATTGCGATGATTTGTCAAACAGACAGTCCAATGAAAGGGTTGATTATTCAAATGATTTCCCGCCCCCTCCCTCTCCACTTTCTTTTGTGGAGTGTCAGAACTATAACACATTACAGCGACGGAAAGACATAAGTGATCGCGAATGTAATATATCGAGCAGTTCCTCAACAGAATCGATGCCATTTGCAAACGACAACATCGGCACCATTTTACGGGTCAATAGTGAGTCCATTAGTAAAGACTTGGGATCGCCATCACATTCATTCACATCTTCATCAACGTCTTCAATGACTAATTCTCCCTCATCTGTAGCCCCCCATAAAATTATAACTCAAGACATTTCGAACAAAATTTTAGGTAATCTTAAGAATTAAATTGAAAACAAAACTAATATTTTGTTTAATTGAAAAGACACTGAATTATTGAAAAGTGTTTCGCCAACAAAACACCCGAACGATAGGTATGTTTCACTCATAACTGATTTTATGAATAATTACTAATACATTGATAGAATGAGTAATGCTGTCCAACGGATCCATCCAACGAGTGGGAGGCCTTGTGGGCCCTCCACTCCTATTGACCAATTGGACGACATCGAGACAATGCTCGTCAACCTATCGGAACAGTTGGACCTAATGCTTGAAAATGAGAACCACAAGAAGCGCAACAATTAATGTATGGCTGACTAAACAACAAAACAAATCTTTTCGTACAAAATCAAAATTGAATACATTTTGAATGAATTGAAGGCAAAATTGAGTGATAGATATATAGAAATCATTAAAACTTTTATATATTTATAGCTTGCGTTCACTTATTAGTCATATATTGGAATCAATTATTTTAGAGTATATATAGATTTATAATATTTTGTAATAAAACAAATCTTCAATTATTACTAGTCTTTAATAATAACTGAAACACTTCTAAATTACTCTCAGTTTTCACATTTGCTTAACTCGGTTTCAAAGTGTGGGACACCTCTTATACTCTTTTCATCAAAAGTTAGCACCTGTTGAGTGTGTGACCAAATTTTCTTAAATATTGGGATCAATCGCTTTGTATTTATTCTTAAGGAAAACTAATTTTATTATTAATTTGATGTAAAATTAGAGCTCAAATGGTTAGCAAACAAAATGAATGGAATTTGCTTTCAATAATCAATGAGATTTTTGTCCATTTGACAAATCCAAAACAATCTGAATCCTTTAGTTAATCACTGGAATGTTTCACAAAAGCGGACTGCATTTGGTGTCCTTCCCTTCTAACACATTCTGCTTCCAATTATTCAAATCTAAAATTTTGTTTTAATTTTGAATTTGAATTTAAATTCATTTATTTGTTCGCATATTCTGTTACTATAATTATTAATTTAAACCTTAATTACATTTATTTGTATTAACTTTAGTATTATATCTAATGTATTAAAACTGCTCTTAAATTAAAAGTTTACCTAAAAGTTGAGAAACGATACGTAAAAGTTGTAAACAATTATTAATATATTTATATATTATAATCGAATTTATTACAAGTTTTTCAATATTTTATGAAAACGTTTACAGTTTTAGATAATTCAGTATTAATTTGTAAGTATTGACACTCTTTTACATTTAATTTTAAAATTCAATTTTTTGATAAAAAACTAATTATTATATGCATTGAATGTATAGTTAACTAAACAATAGATTTGTAAATAAAATGTAATGAAAATGAGATATAATTAAAAGAATTATGCAATCGATTTGATTTGAAATAATCATTTAATTAAATGGTATTTATTGCACCAAGATTGCTATTGCATCTCTTTCAATGACTTGCAAGGTATCTTACAATCTTGGAATACATGATTTAGCTCAGGAACAAGTGGTGCGCTTAATATCATCTGATGGCTCGATCTTAGATGAAATCAATTTGTAATTAATGGCATATTTTTACCTTCATTTGGTTTACAGTAAATAAAATGTTTTACAATCAGTTGATAGGAACTAAAAGATTTGACTTTTGAAGAATAAAATAAATCATTAAATATAACTGAGTTTTGTGTCGATCGTTTTGACCCTTTCCTATAAAGTGTTATATGTTTATCTGTTGAGCCCAACCCTCTTTTCGAGGCACAACTTTTGCAACTCTTTGATATTCGTCGGGAAATGAGAGGAAAATACTTTTCTTTAATTAATACGTTTGGAGAGAATCTATGGAATTGTAAATCATTTGATTGCATACTATTTATTGAATGAACTCTTTTGACTCACAATAAAATTCAAATCTCAATAATAATAGTGTGAATATCTTCCGCATTGAAATTATACTCCGATCTTATTCTTTGATTCAAATCAGTTAATAAAACATAGCATTTGACACAACATTCATAACAATTAGACACAAAATATCGATATTCTTGACTTCAAATAAATTCTTTTAATCATAAAAATGAAAACTCGAGTGAATTAAAGCATTGTTTTTATTATTACTTTCAAGACTTGAGTCGAAACTGAAAATATTATATTTGGATGAAGTGCTCGATATCTGATGAAAGGATAATTCACTAAAGTTTCAAATGTTTTAGATTTTTATCACCATTTCATGTGAAGAGCTTTTTGATTGGTACCAGGAAGTAGGTTATTAACATGGTCATAATACAGATTTATATTATTTAAAACACCATGCAATTCACTCTCATTTGAGTTCAAAGCTTGGTCAGTTATAATTTATTGTTCTAAAATACTGATTAAACTTATGGACACATTAATAGTAAAACCATTTGATAATTATTAACACTAAACATTATAAACACTTTTCTTTAATAATTAGAGAAATGGTTTGCCATAATTGATATTAACCTCAATGAGAGAAGTGATACAATGCATCATATTTAAAACTACTGAGTTTCCCAGCAAGACACTTTTTTTTATACATCAATTATACTTTTCCATAGAAAATAATGTAACATTTTCACCAAGTTCCATATAATTGGGGGTTAAGCCAATCCACAACTAATGAAATAGACTTACAATTGAGTTTTATATTCTTGACAATGTATCAAGATAAATTTGGAATTATTTGCTTAAATTTAATATACATAATAGCATTAATAAATTGTCAATATTGCAATATAAAGAAATTATAAAATACTCTAGTGAATTTTTTATTTGTGCTACATAAAATAAAAAGTAAATGAAAATGTCTCATAAAACCTCCTAGATAACAAAGGAGCTTTGGAAATCTAATATTAGATCTAAAAGGAGCATGGTATTATCTAGAAACTATTTAAATTACGAAAGTTTAATCTAGGTGATTAGAAATCGACACTAAAATTAAAACTTACATAATATTATACAATAATTATTACCTGTGATCATTAAAAAATGATATTGGGATTTTTGATATTTCAAGGTCGTTTACATTTTTACCTACCTTATCAAACTTGGTTATTTGCATTTTTGTTGAATTGAGTTAAAAGCCAGAGTTGACTAAATGATTCTTGCTTAAAGACTTGAGCAAATAATTAACCTCTAATTTGTATTTATATGAGTCGATACTTTTAAGGGATGAAACTGGAGTTCTAAACTCTATAAAAAACAGTTTTATAAGACTCTTGGTTATTTCTTCCTAATGTTTATCTAATAAGAAAATGTTACGATCGTTAATCAATTTATTAATTAATAATTTCTGGAATAGAGTTTTAATGTTTAATTAAAAAATTCTTTGAATACAATTTGCAAATCAAATGAAGCACAAAATGTGATATAACTGATGATTACTTAACATAATTCCTTTGATAGCCTTTAGGGAAGTCCTGTTTTGCTTTCAAATATCTAAACTTTAGCCTAAAAAAGTTTTCCGTTTGATTTGATATTTAATTGTAGTAATGAGTAATTGATTCTCCCATAAAAGGCGTCGTGTTTAATATTAAACAGGGATGACCAAGGGGAGAAGAATAGCCAAATTTCCCTTGTAGTAAAAAATTCTGGAATCCCCCATCCCCATAGCCAAGCGACAGGTTTAGTATTACAGGTAAGCGAGGCACAAATCTCCGCTCTATTCCCCTTAAAGATTTTGACCAAAATTTTGAAAAATTACCCCTCCCCTGATACTATCTGTCTTGGACGAGCTTGGCCATCCCTGATAACCAAGTATAGATTAAGTAATTTTAATATTATCTTAATGACTGATCATTGATTACATTACCAAGAGCTAAAGAAAGTCAATCTCAAATGTCTCGCTTTATTGAAAACTACTTTATTCCAAAGTGGAATTTTTCCTGGTAGGTTGAAATCTTTTAAGGTTGACTAAGAAGGATTTCCCTAAGCTATGCTAAAAATTTGAGAAATAACTAGTTAACTTCTTGTTCTTCGCGTGTAAATTCACTCTCCCTATAGATTTTCAATAAAGTATATAAATTGTAAGTCTATATAATAAAGACTTTTATTCTTAAATGTCCTGAATTTTGAAAGCAAACTCTGATTTGAGTGCATTGGCAGAAAAAAAACATACATTGAAGTCATAGAACTTGTGCTTAACATAAGTCTGTTCTCCAAACTCTAGACCCGAATCCTAGACTCTAGAATTTGACTACAAATTTATTGAATAAAAGAGATTTTGTTGAGTTGTTTTTGTTTGAAGAATCTAATTAATTAACTCTTGTTTTAATTATATTAAACATATTTCCATAAATTAATTGCTTGTTATTAAATATAATCCGTGGAATAATAATATTCTTCACAATAAAATAATTTGAGAAT
Organism: Ceratozetes gracilis; assembly: GCA_034694965.1. Lineage (NCBI taxonomy): Eukaryota > Metazoa > Arthropoda > Arachnida > Sarcoptiformes > Ceratozetidae > Ceratozetes > Ceratozetes gracilis. Next base: position 9,388 of record JAQIWF010000881.1, read on the forward strand.
ATTTTAGTGATTAATTAAATAACTGTTTCTTCATTCTTATGAATATATTATTTAAACTTTGAATTTAAGTCACGAAAGCATTGCTTCAAATCACGAAACTTATTAATCGCCAGATTTTAAGCAAATATTAAATAAGTGAAAAACACTTTTATTCCACGAAATTTATTCACAGATTATTTTAATTGAAATATTCAGTCTATTGATAGTGAAATGATCGACCTTGACACTTTTGATTAAACTCTATCTTGAAAATAATATACAAAAATTGATTTGATTATAAACCCATGATTTCTTTCACGACCAAAATTATCGTTAATTTATTTACGAATCATAGTGAGCTTGCTATTTTAAGAAGTGTTTAATTATACAAACATGATCAAATTAATGATAATTATGGAAACGATTGACTAGAATATATGGTTTTGTTAACAGAAAGCAAAGTATGAGTTATGTTCAATGCCATAAATAATGGAGGAACAGGTGAATAATAGGAAATAAAGGTTAAGGACAGTCGAGTTGTTTCTCAGGAATACATTTGAGTTCTTCCGATTTGAAGCTCTTTTTCTCTTTTTGTGGAAATCCCTGAATCGGGACATCATTTGAGTCATTATTGAATCAATGGATTCATCGAATAGTTATTTGAGAAGAAACTTCAAAATTGATTATTTTGAAGGACATATTTGTGGTTTAATTTGCAATCAATTTTTAAACGTGTTATTAACATCTATTAACAATTAGATTTTATATCTAAATGAGGGCACATTACTATGTCATCACTCAATATTGAGTACATATTTTAAGGCTAAAACTTTTAAGAGTTAAATAATTTCCCAAAACCGAGTGTAATGTGAATTGGCTCCTCCCCACTCCATCCAATGCCTGGATGCCAGTCGAGGATGCTTTGGGAGTATTCATAATATATTAACTCGAAGTTAACTTTATATTTGCACAAATCATATCATATATTCATTTATTAAGTTTACATTCACTTCAAAACTTAATTCTTTCCATTCATATCATGTGAAATATTTCTCTCATCAATAGTTTACTTCAATTCTTATTACTTCCAACACTTCTTTTATGAGAAAATAAGCATCAAAATGATTAAGAGGTGAGTCCTATTAATTTGTTAAAACACCTAGTTACTTATTAGTAACAGTATTAGTATTATATGTATTTTTCTTTCATTTAATGTGAGATTTTCTTAATGCAATTGTTATGAACAGAGGATCCAATTAATATGAGTTAATTTTTATGTTTTTATTAAAATTGAGTTAAAAACTATAAAAGAATCTCTAAATTAATCAAGATTTATATTATATTGGTGGAACATAGAAAGAAATGATTAATGCACTAAATTGTGCGTTATCAAATTACCGATAATTTAAATTTCATAACTAGCAAGATTCAATTTGCAACTAATAGTAAGAATGGTGTTCTCTAAACTCTGTTCTAAATTTTTATAAAAGCATGTATTTCACCAATTTGCCATGCTCACATTTTAAATTTAGCTTTAAAATCAAGATTCTGTTGCCTTTTGACCGTTAGTTTTATTTAACCGAAAGCATCAAAATTTAAAGTTTAGGTCAAAAATTTCCGAATAAATGAAAAAATTTGGCCTAATTTTGAATAAACTTGTTAAACAATAATCGTGAGAAATCTTGTAATTAACTGCTCTTTGATTTGATCTGTTTAACTATAAATAAGATTAAAGCCATGGAATTGACTCAGAAAAAAATGATAAGACGGGTCGATATTCTCGAAAAACCGCTAATTCAATACAAATCAAAATATTTTAAATCACTTAAAATTTTTAAACTTTTCTTATTTATTATAACTAATTAAATATCGTTTTCTTTTGGCTTAATATCTGATGAGCGATAAAATCTTAAGTTTAAGCATTTCTTTTAATATTTATTGATTTTAAGCAAAATTATTACTCAAACAAACGATTTTCAAATATTTTTCAATAATTTTTAAGTACTTTTCCGTAAAACGATGCATAAAATGATTGATTTATGTTTGGTTTAAGTCATTCTGAGTATATTAAATGCAAAACCAACGCAATAGAGAAAAAAACGTTTATGTTTTATGCAAACAATGATGAAATCCCTAATTCTGTCCATTTTATTGTAATGTTTTTATCATAATATTTTCCTAATAAAGCTCTCTCTCTCTCTCTCTCTCTCTCTCTCTCTCACACACACACACACACACAAACACACTAATCGTAAAATTGATGTAAAATACTTCTTAGCTCTCAATCAGTCGATTACACAGTTTTACACTTGAATTACACTAAAAGGCACTCAACACTCACTAACACTCACTTCAATCGTTTGATTCCTTCTCGGAGTTAAACATCTCTTTTGAATACAAATCAAAAACCGATTAGTCTTTCGATAAGTATAGCACTTCTGAAACGAAACCATTTTATAGATATTTAGAACTTCAATCGAAAGTTTCGAATAAAAGCATGCTAACTTTATTCATTACAAGATCATTTCCTACAATCACCTAATTGAAATTGGAAATAATACTAAAAAGCTCAGTAATGTTATTAAAATTGCAACATATACAATTATGAATATACAAATGTATGCATTTCTAACAAGTTGATGTTTCTGAATCTTAACTCGAGTGGTATAAAATGTTTTATGCATTTATTCATTCAAAATGCATTCCAAGTTTATTTTGAGATGAGAAATGCTTTTTCGCCATTAAATGAATTGAATGAGAAATGTTTGTCTCTTTTTTCTATAAATCAAAACCAGAATTGAAGAGTAATTGAGTCAAACATCGAGTCCTGATATCAAGCAATAAATTACATACAATTCGTATGAATAGATTTCAAAGACATTCATTCAGATTTGGATTTTATTTATCACTCAATTTAATCAAACATTAATTTCTATGAAAAGTATTGAAAGACTGGTTCATCTGATGAATAATCTGGATATTTATCGTGTATAAAAGTTCCAACATCATGTCAAAAATTACTCTACTTTAATGTATCAAATTAGTAATACCTTGAAGTTCAATAATTTGTAAAACACTTGTTTTATAAAGGTTTGGTTTTTTATTTCTCTATATTTATGTACTTGCTTGTTTACTCAGTGACTTATACCTTTAAAATCGATATTAACTTGATGTAAATATTGCAAATTATATTGATCTTGTCAAAATCAGAATTGAGCCTTGATAAACGTAGTTCTTTTATCTCGACTAATCGATAATTCATTTGTATTTAAAAACAGTTATTAAATAACAATAGAGTATTTGGTGGCAGATAATGATAGATGAATAATTGATTAGGCTAATTTACTTGATATTCTAATGTATTGCTAATGTATTACGTAGTTTATTATAAAATTGATATTTTGGTGAAAAGACATTAATGTCTTAAAGTTTAAGACTTAAACGATTGTTTCTATTCTTAATGTGTTTCTATTTAGGTTTAGCTAATAGAGTGTTAGTATTGGTTGTTTGAGCTAGCAAGAATGCTGCTCAAAGCGGTTGCTATCACGGTATGTTTTTCTAGTTGTTTAATCAATGTAATTATCATAATTAAGCATATTTACATTTTTAGCACATGCCCCTGGTATATTTCAATGTTTTCAATAATAAATCAGAATTGTGTGGTAATTTATTGGACTTTCCTAGAATATTAGAAAAGCATACTGGTATTAGGTAAAATACTAATTGGTTCTTGTATAGAATTTAAAAGTGCAATTTAACTTAAATTCAGCTATCAAATTGTATCACCTAAAGTAAGCGGATGGGCTGGAATGATGGAGGATCTAGCTAAAAATGTATGCAATAATCAGTAAAACATTTTATCGAGTAAATTCTAACTGTAGCAGGCTGATATTACCCTGTCACCAATAGCCCAATCTGAAATTGGTCACAAATTTGTGGATTTTTCAAGAATTATTTTTTTTGACTATTATGTCATATTAAGTAAACTCAATCAATACAATGCGAAGACTGATTTAATTGAACATGTTTATAAAATTGATTTGTCTGTGTGGCTGCTATTACTCTTAAGCATGGCCATAACACTTTTAGTGATTCATTATGACATATCCAACAAATGTGAACTTGATAAAATTAAATTATGGCATATGGTTTGTGTTATATTTATTCAGAGTAAGTTTTAAATTAATTCCATTGAGATTATATTTTAATTTAATGTTTCAGCTTACCAAGTTAAACATAAACTAGGTCCCGCAACTATTTTAATAACTATATTTGGTATTTGTTACTCTTTAATATTTGTATCAATAAATACCCTGATTGGAGTAAAAATTATAGTGGACTCCAATAAGAATAAAATTAATTCACTCGAAGATATTATTAACACGAAGGCAGTGGTTCCAGCAATTTATAAGTCATCTAGTTTAGAAACATTATTGGTATTTGTAACAGGCAAATTTAAAAATATTCTATAATTTTGTATTTTAGTCAACGAGTAATAATCCAATTCACCAGAAATTGTGGGCATTAGTCAATTCACGTCCAGATCTGTGCTTAAGAGTCCCGCCCTCTAATGTCAACGAAGAATCAATTGGGTATAACAAAATCTTTCACCAAGCTCTTTTAAATGGCGAAGTGGTAACATTAGATCCAGTTTCCTACAGTGGACTATTAATTTATGACTACTGTCGGCACATACCAACCATGCGTTGGCACAGATCCCCTCCAATTGAGTCCCTCCCTCTCCGATTCTCATTTGGGATTCGAAAAGGACTAGATCAAAGTTTGGTCCACGAAATAGACAATTTGTAAGTTGATAATGATCTTGAACTTTCAATGATGATATTGTTTTAAATAGAATTGAGCATTTGAGAGGAGCAGGGTTATTTGATAAATGGTTTTTGGATGACAAGGGATTAACAAAAATTTTTGATGGCTTTCGTTCTCCACCGCAGTGTTCAAAGAATATCGGAGAATATGTGTCGGAATATATTTCCATCAATTTCTCAAATATGAAGTACTTTTCGCGAATACTTTGTGTTATGTTTTTCATATCATATCTCACATTATGGGCTGAAATCTGGAAATATGAATATAATTTAAAAAGGAAAAAATTAAACCTTGTTTAAATATTGTACTTTTAATAAACACTTACTTTGATATAAAGGGTTAAACTGGGCTTTTCAGGCACTATAAAGTTAACCTGATTTACTTCTCCCTGATTCTTTAGGTTGATTCATTTTTAGCCTGATATATTTATCTACCACTATAATTTTAAAAAATATAGTTTTGAATCTAGGTGATTGAAACTATCCAGGTCTGGTGTACTTGATAGTGAATCTAGATTTTAGTCAAAAACCTAAAAAATTTGCCGCCTCGCTTTACTTGGCAGGGGGGGGGGGTATACCTGTAATGTTCAATTTTTTTCGCGACAGGGGGATTTTGGTCTGACCCCCCCCCCCAAACAGCGAAACCTGATGTATTCCAGTGATAAGTGAATGGAGGGATCAGCCAAAAAAAGGTAAATTGCATGTTTAAATTAAAATTTAAAAAAAATTAAGTAAAATATAAGCATTATTTGGAC
>JAQIWF010000882.1:0-14932 GCA_034694965.1 Ceratozetes gracilis
AACTTTCATTATGAGTCTTAACAGTATTTAAAAATTGCAGCGATATATAATCTATATAACATTAATAACATTTTCTTATATCAAAACAATTTTAAAATTAATATTTGCCAATAATATGCATATATCTAACAAAAACTGATAAAAAGAGTGAAATATATTATAACTTTTAAAATAATATTTTCTGAAAAATTTGTATTTCGAAAAACCCCAGTAATAGCACAGAATAGAGGAATAGTTATATAGAGTTTGGCGATGCGATCGATGAGAGAGGAGGGGAGAAGAGAAAGGAGGGGAGAGAGTGAGCAGAGAGAGAGAGAGAGAGAGAGAGAGAAGGTGTAGTTAAAGGGCCAGAGAAAAGAACAGAAGAGTGAGAGAGAGTCTGTGCTATAGAAAAGAGAGAAGACTTTGAATATTGTGTATAAGAGATGTTGAATCGAAGCGATCCCAACAATATATACAGTATTCTAGAGTCTGTGTTGGGCACAGTTATGTCGGGAACGACACTACAGCGCACACCACTTAATTGCAGTTCAAATGCACTGTTATATTCAAACCGATGAGACTCCACTACTAGATGTGAAGTTTGCTCTGTAAAGGAACTATTATTTTATGCTGTGCTTAATGTATATACTCCGCCACCAAATAGTGTGATAAAAGACAATAAATTTGAAGTTTTGAATGACTAAAAATTCAAAATCTCTGATGTATTTATGCTCACAGTTTTTCATCTCAAATGTGTTTAATGTCTGTCATTCCTCTACTTTTTACAAAAATGCTTTCCTTTTTACTTCACATCTTTCACTCATCTTCTCTTGTAATTCATATTTTATCTGAAAAGTAATTCAATTACTCATTCAATTCATACAAATGTGGAAATGGTTGCCAATAAACTCTCAATAATTTAAAAACTCAAATACTTTAAAACATTTGACTTGAATTGCGATTACTTTATAATATTTGGCAAATAAACGTCTCATTCAAGTATCACAACAAACATCAAATTGGATTATAAACCATGTTTTAGAGGTAATCCATAATTTGGATTCACTATAAGTCTCATTATTTAAACTAATCGGTCAATAAGTTTCAAATTATTTCAAATTCATATAATATGAATCATATTAATATATTTTGGTTTATATTAAAAATTAACGACAATTTCTTGAAACTTGTTTATTCACTAATACAGAGAGACATATGATTATACTGTAGGAGAATATATGCGAAACCCATCAATCATTAATTATTGGATTAGAGACTAAACTTATCTTATATAACATAATATGAGAACTTTGAGCTCTTTCTCCAAAATTTGCTTTTAAAATATTTAAGGAAAAACGAAACTATTTCTATGTTTTTAGACAATTCTATATACGTTTTCTCCGAACCATTTTTATTATGTTTGCTATAACTATAACTGCATTTAAATAAGTGATGAGAAAAGAGGAATAAAATTAATGTTTCGAATAATGAAAGATTAAAATATTACTTATTCTTACTTTTTTCTAATACTATATCAAATCAATTGTTAAAAGGAGAAGATTTAAAACTATATTATGTATTGAATTAAATGTCAAACTCTATATCCAATAGAAGGAAGAAATGAGAAAGTGATAGGAAATACATCAAAGTATTGGTCCGTCTTTAGCCTCAGTAAAAACAATGGATAAGATTAGATATACGAGTAGTTAATGTCGAAAGTGCTGACGAAAACATTCACTAAAATATTTATCACTCAATTCAAGATTCAAACCAAGAGTGCAATTAAAGCAAATACTGAGCAGAAATTCATTAGTAGTTTGTGCTTCAGAGATGCTCCTGAGAGAGATCTAGCAAATTTTGGTTTCTCAAAAAACAATATAACAGGGGTTCGCCATTCTTGTTAGAATAATGGCCTTTTGCTTCTAAAAGGTTCCTTCTCCTTCTGCACCCCTGCATATTTGTCCTCATTATTACATTAACTGAATCTATAATTTGTTTCGATCCACTCATTTGACTCAAAACATTACACACTTTATTCATATGACTTACGAAAAAGAAAAAGTTTTTTAATTTATTTATATTTGATTACATTTGAAACTTAGCCCAAAATTAGATTAAAATTAACTTGCTAACTCTTCAAAATTTGACGCAATTTTAACGAATTTGTCTCTTATTGTTAAGTTGGGATTTTTAACATAATTTTAGAGACAAACATTTGATATATATATATATATATATATATATATTGACGAGGAACTTTTAAGATGATTGCCGTCTCATATAATACACTCCTCCAGCGAACAGTTAAGTGTTTATAAAGAGAGTGTAAATGTTAAATGTTTGGAGTCAATGAAGCAAATGGTCATTTGGGTGACAGATAAATGCTATCTTCACTCATGTGTCGCACACGAGGACTAAAAGCTGTCAAATGATTTTTTCCTCATCTCTTCTCTATCTTTCATTAAGGTTGAAAAATTACAAAATTCAAATTTATAGCACAGATCTTACATATGGGTATAATATTGTTAAGTTAGAGCCAATTTTTCCTCTATGGCTGAACAAAATAAAAAAATTGTCCAAATGCCAATTCTATACTCTACATTTCCAACAAATTAATCATGAGATGAGCTTATTCTCTTCATTCATTGTTTTTCCTACATTTTATTATTTACTAGGGCATATTCTTTAAAGTTGTCCAATAGTTTCTAAATCATTTCAGTAGCTTAACCAGGACACTATTGTTATTAAGGAAATTGATGATTACGAGCCAAATATCATATTGAATGAGTGCTTTATAACCACGTTATCAGTTTGTTTTAAAAGTTGAGTTTAACTTAAGTACTTTTTAATGCAATTTTTAACGAGGAATTATTTAATACTTAAGTGTATTTGTCAAATTGATCACGTACAACTCATCAACTCTATTAATTTTTAATTCAAATTTCATTTAAAATCAAATTACTTTAATTGAATATTTGGATATAAGTGAACCAAAATCTCTGAATCAGGTCATCTCAGTATCGCTTGACCTAAGCTTTATAAACTCTCTCAACTCATCTATAATAATAATTTAGATAAAATAGGAATTTAAACAAATCATTTCATTTTTAGAATATTTCTCCCGTCTCACAATTCTACGCAATGACTTCTAAAACCCTGAAAAGCCCATCATTTTTTATATCCTGGCCATCTCTGTATAGAGCGATAGGTAGATAGATAGATAGAGAGGAAGAGAGGGAGAGAGAGAGAGAGGCAGTGAGAGAGAGAGAGAGAGAGCAAGAGAGGCAGAGATAGAGAGAGAGAGAGAGAGAGAGACAGAGGGGAAAGAGAGGGAGAGTTTTATAAGCCAGACAAATTTAATGTGATTAACATTTTTTTTTGTAATTTATATAAAATTGAATTATGAGTTAAAACTAATTTATATAATAACTTGTGATAAGACTAAGATAAAAGTCTTAATGATAGTCTAAAAGGCAGTCTATCGACTAAATCATCTCAAACTTGTCCACAAATACAAAGAGGGGCATTGATAAAACCAAAATAAACTTGTATGTATTCTTTGCTTAAAATATTCAATAGATTAGATTAAATAACATAATAATTAGCAAGAACCTAAAAAATGTCACTCTTTAGCTTAATGTGAAAAATTCAAATATAATATATGATTTGACCTAAAGTTTGACCTTTTCTTCTTAAAGTATTAAAAAACTAAATCATCAAGGGATAAATTGTTTTAACAACGGACCTATTATTTCAAATGCTTTGACCCGTTAGTGATCTTTGCATTGATGTGTTTCGTCTCATTTTCTGTTAAAATAGCGAAACTAACACTCTTTTACTCGACGTTTAATAAATGCTTGAATTGAGTGACAATAGAAAGGAATATATTCTATTGTCATCATGGTTATCATTTAAAATTAATTTTAAAAGTATTGAAACAAAATTATTCCCATGATAGTTTTGGCGTTAAGTAAAAGGAAACTTTTGGGTCGTTTAAGGGTAGTCTCTGAGCAGCAAAAAATGAATCGACTGTTTATCTCTTGTGAAAAGCTGTGTCAATGAGCTTATTAACAGCTGAATGTGTGCTTCACTGCATTGCTTATATGTCAAGTGGTCTGAAAGGATAAACTTAACGGTAAAGCCTGAGAAACGATGGCCAACACTATAGCCCCTATAAATTAAATAGAGAACCCAAACAAATATATGGTATAACTATAAGAGATATGACTCACATGAGTTCAAAAATTTTATTTCATATAAAACTTAATGAATTTCCTGCCAAAGAAATTCTCTTAATATTCTTGGCTTCCATTTAGACTTTTAATGTAATTTTAAAAATTATCACTTTTTGTGGTCTGCTTTGGATTCAGTATTATTTCCCACAAAACCCACAAAATATTATCTTTAAATAAATGACTCGAATTTTTTCAAACATTTTTGGTGTTCCTAAAAATCGGATGAACTGAGACTCCGGTTGTGTTTATGACATATTTAGCGCCCACAGTATGATGTCTTTTGATAGCTATCATTTCCCCTTCAATAGTACACACCGTAACCAACTATCGACCGCAAAATGTATTTCTTCCACGAACTCACAAATTATTCAACTTTTAGTTCAATCATACCTCCGATCCCCAGATATTTGAACTTCACTTATATTTATTCAAATGTTATTCATTGAAAAGTTATTTGCCATACATTCAAATGATTCACCATAATTATCCAAGATATATTAATAATCAAGAGCATTTCTCTCAAAGAAATAAACAAGAGGCTTATTTGAATGGCTTTAGGAGTGAATTCATTTGGATTTTGAAATATATTTTCCATAATTTCAAGTGGTTTTGAATTTGAGCGACTGATTAAATATTCAGCCAAAAGAGCAAACATTGAATGAAAAACGCAATAAATAGCGAAAAGTTTTTAATAAAAAGCAGTAAAAAGTCAGTGAATTTAAAGTTAGTTAGACTTGAGTTTCACAAACATTAAGGCAAAACCAAAAGCAATTTTCTCTCGTTTTATCCATTCGTGAATTGAGTGAAACTGAATTTCATTTATGATAAATGAATGCTTAAAACTTGTGTTGTTGTGAGACAAGAAAAAATTGTTTCAAATGTTTATGAGTTTTACATATTTATGCAAAATTGTTGAATATTTGAGCAAAACGTGGAGATTCAGGGGATAAACAAGGAAAGTAATCAACATAAACCCCCATTATTTTGGTAATTCCTTAGCCTTTTATGACTATCAAAATTGCCATTTCAGTACAATTTAGACATAACTACTAATTTATACTGGAGTTGATTGAAAACATTACCAAGATCATAGAGTTGATCATTTTTCTATTTACTAATACCCCTCTAAGGATTTTGTTTTAAAAATCCCCCTGCTACCTTTTGGCTCCCTAAGGCTTGTTTGAGACATAGAAACAGAGTTATGTTTTTATCAATAAATTATACTGGTATAATAATATCTGACTTATCTTTTTTGACAGACAATAAGTCCATTGAAATAAATATCTGAGAAATAATTCACTTATTCACAACTCTAAAGCCTATTACACCAATTCATTATTTATACCCGAATATTATTTTAGAAATTGTCTTCACTCAATTCACTTATTAATAACTTAGAATTCTTGTCACTAAATTGCCTGAAATGATACAAATTTTAATCGATTCAATGATTTTATTGATGACAATGTGTCTGTTCAGTTTAATTTTGCCATTAGACGTGGTATAAATTTTCTCAATAACTCATATTTGACTCTCTCTCTCTCTCTCCTCTCTCTGTGTGTGTGATTTGATGACTATGTGAGAAATATTTGATGGCAAATAATTTGCAGCGACTTTATATACTATATAAACGTATAGCAATTGACAAGAACTGAGAGTCAAATTGAGCCAAATATATGACATCACAAGAAATGAGCGAAAACGAGAGGACAGAGAAAGGATAGAATAATGGAAAACAGTGCCGACACATCTTTGTTGGCCATAAATGAGGATTTATTCTGAAGGACTGCACTTCTGTCTAAAATAGTGATACAATAGAACAGAGGGATAGCCTCTAACACTCCAATAGTGTATTTGTTGAGAAGAAATGCTCAAACATTTGCAATGTTTCTCCAACTTTCTATATATTACTTTAACTTATTTATCAAAATACATAATCTTCTTATACTCTCATATTATCTCTTATACAATATTTTTTCATTTTCTTCTTCTCCTTCTTTGAGTCAATTTATTTATTTGATTCCAAGAGAACATCAATAGTGTTGAGGCCAGGCATGTAAGTCATGTAAACTAGTAAGCATGCAATGATCAGCCATTTGTCTTCTCAATAATATATTAAATTTTCATACCTTTAAACCTATCAAATAAAATAAACTTTTTAAATGCTAATTATTTTTCATATAATCGTTTGAATGCATTCATTATTTTTATTGTTATTATTTTTATGCTCTGTTTTTGCCATTAATATCAAATGAGAGCAACATTTGCGATGAATATTTGATTCAATTACGCAATAAATAGGATAAAAATCAAACATTAAATTACTGGTTATTGCAATAACGAGTTTACCCTCAATGGCAAAGAGCTTCACAATTATTTGATTGGTGAGAAGTGGACATTAGATCTTAATTATTATTATAAATATTAACTTTCATCTGTTTTGAGGCCATTATAGTCTTCATTCATTAGTAATTTGAAAGTAACTCTTTTCTTATCCTTTTGTCTTCACTTCTGTTTGCAATTCTATGAGTTGAGCCCTCCTTTAATTCATTTTAATTCAAATCATCTTTTCTTTGGTTCTCCTATTTGGGTCTAATCCAGAGAAGTCGAACGTTAGGAGTTGTCAACACTCTCTAGACTTGAAAATATACCATTTATCACATTCTTGAGCCGAAAATAGTGTCAGAAAAACAAAGAGCTTTAGGAACCCCTAAATCTGTGGGTAAAACCACAGAGTTTAGGGGAAGGGGTCAAAACCTTAAAAGTTGAAATAGAGATGAAACGTCGAAATTCGAAGTTAAAATGTGTTTTAGAATAACAACCCCCTAAACCTCTCCCTTTAGAGTTAATGACCTTAGACAACCCTGGTCTAATCTCATGTTTGGTTTGCTTTTCCATGGATTTTACGTTTCGTTAACTTTATTATACGTTTATTTTTTACTTCACATTTAAAACAGAGAATCATTTTCCTTAAGAAATTACCGAATCGAGGAATAGGCAAAACAGACAAAAGGGACAGAAGAGGCAAAATTGGGATTACTTTCACTTTATTTCTCTAACAACTCATGATTTTTCTAAAGGAAATTGATTTTCAATTTAAATGAAAGAATTTATTCACAAGAATTTCATTCAATGAGCCATAAAAATAATGATAAAATCATTTCAATTGGAAAATACATTCAAACGCATTGTCGAAACCAAATTGTATACAACGTCTACAAGTAATGGAGAAAAAAGCATTTTTTGTCTCAAATTTGTCAAAATAATAGTTTGTGTCGCTTTGCATCTTGTGAATTACCAACAATGAACAAGGCTAAAGTATTTAAGCAAGGATACCACAAATACTTTCTACCTTGGTAAAGATTTAGATAAGTACACCGATAGAGACCGAAAATTTAACGCTATCTTAACAAAAGGTTTTACATAAGGAATGACATACCAGTGCTCTTAATAGGTCTGATATTGATCGGGTGTACTATTATGTGGAGGAGATTTAGTCGAATTAGAGTGTAGAGCCAAAAATGATGGGCTTAAGTAAACATTTTGTACCAAGGGAAGGGATTCACTTTCTTAATTCTTGAAAATTTCTTCTATAGTCAAGTCTTGCGTAAAGAAATCGTAATCTCAAAGAATATAATGAAATACTGATGCAAATGCTATGCAAATCAAATTCATGAAATGGGTATTCAAATGATTATTTATATTCATAAACGTATATTTGTATTCCCATTTGCCTAGTGCACTTTAAATTCGATTTACCAGATTGACTATTGAATACTTCACATCAATTATGGAAGACTAGAGAAGGCAGAGGCTAGATCAGAAAACTAGTTCATCCTAAATACACACAGGAAATTGTGCCAACTACTTTATAAACCAATTAAATGATTAGTTGTAAATAAAGTATAATTTAGTTGAAAGAATCTTTTCCGACAAATACTGACAATATTTCTAATCAGTTAGATTGTAATTTGCCAGAGTCCTAGGTAAACCCGTAAAACGCCTGGTTTTAATGATTGGTAATCGTTGATTTGTGAGAGCCTATGGTCTGATTTGATGACTGATTCAAAGCAGTGCTCATTATTGATGGTATGTATGATCGGTAATGAGTGGAACAAACCGTCAGACAAAACAAAGAAAACGTCAGAATATGATGAGGGTTGAAGTCATGTGATTGAGGCCTAACTCAAAGCTTAGGAGCAATCTGTTCGGGTCTTAAGAAAGCGCTTTAAGTAGATTACCAAATAAATGGAGCAAATGATGTGCAAATGTTTTTTAAACGATTTGTGAACATAAACTTAATGGTTGAGTCGATACTATAGCCACCAGATTCTCATCTCTTCATTGCACTTATTTTTCTTTTTGGCCGTCTTTTCATTGGTTATTCAAGTCTTCCCTAACGTTTCAATTTATGAATTGATGGCAAAGAAATATAAATATTTTGTTTTCCTGAGAATTCCTCTCCTTTTCATTAAATGGTGAGAAGTTTGAAGTTTGAATGAAATTAAGCGAAAATCGCTCACATTTTTTATGCATATTTCCGCTCCAAATCCCGATTCACCACTTTTTTGAAAACAAGAGTACTTTGGCTTCTTTTTCAATGCATTACTTTCTATTTATATTTTCAAACTGAAATATTTAACCTGCAATTAAAGATCTAAAATGAAGTCTGAGTTGAGCATGATACTGGACATTTATAAATGGATTTAAGAAACAAAGTAAGTAAGCTAATTTGAATAAGCACTCGACGTGTGAGGAAAGCATTGCCAAATTTTTGATTATTTAAGAAAACAAGACTCAATTCTCATCAACACAACTGAATTCCCTTAAGAGGCAGAAATATGGAAAAATTGGAATCGTTTTGAGAAGAGAACAGCATATGTCGTAACGTTGGCTCTAAAAGACGTGATCAGAATTGTTTGCCTTAATAACATAAAACCGCATTTTCTCAAAAATTGAATTCTTCTTCACTAGAAGTGGAGAGACATCCGAACGTATGATCTATTATTGATTTTATTAATATGGATCACAACAAATACAATCGGAATAAAAGAACAAAAGAGTGAAAGTACTTCACATGTGTGTCATTTCAAGCATCCATAACACCATTCCCTAACTCTCCCCCCGTTTCACTTGTCTTTTGTGCGTTCTTAGAGAATATGATTTATTCTAGCTCGTGTATAATTCGGAGAGATTTCCCATTTAATTATACTGAGAGTGAAATAGAGACTAAGTTTGCCGAAAGACAAGACGTGTTATAATTTTTAATGTCACTAAACTGTTATATAATATTGTGTTGTATTTATTGAAATTCAATAAACCATTAAATGGATTACAAGGACTACACATGTGATCAAAATTAAGGATAAGACACACAATACTGTCGATGGCTATAATGTGTATCTGGAGTCGAATCAAAGATTTTATTGAAACCATATATTGTTATGTGTTTACAGACATTTGATTTGAATCAATCATTTATTGGGATGACTGACATTCTTAGTGATCGTTGTATTGTTTTTATTGCAGATAATGGCCATTGAAATGACATCACTTAAAGTGGGAAATATGTGAATCAGTTGATGGGAGCAGTGATTTGCAGACACAGTGAAGAATAGCTTTGATTATGGCATTCAAGTCGATAACGGCTCAACTCCTCTACTGGAGTGTGACTTTCCATTATATTCGTATTCATATCACACAATCAGGTATTTATACACAAAGAATATATAAATTCTTTATTTCATTCGTGTTTACCATTTGTGTTGAAATACAATTGAAGTAATTTTACTCTTTTATTCAACTCATCTATGAATGAATAATATATTTTATATAAACTTTTGCAAAATATACATAAGTTCTTCTCATGAATTGATTTCACTTTCAAATCAGTCTTATTTAATGTGAATTCTGTTTAAAAGTGAAATATATGTCGTCTTTCCTTAAACTCTAAAAATCTATTATCTTTGAGAATATCCTTCAAATTTTGAAAAAAGAAAAGGAGATATAGTTTTCAATATGAAGTTCAGTTGGAATATAATATTTTGATTTATGGTATTTGAAAGTTGAAATATCGAAACAAGCTTTGCTATCATCAATATTAAGAACCTCCACTTTTTCATGTCCTCTGCTTTTGACTGTTGAAACCCAACCAAAAAATTATAATACTTTTACTATCTTTAGTCAATTCAATAGATATCAAAAGAATGACTTTATATTTAATCATATCACCCCTATATACATGTATATTGTAAACTAGGTGGTCAATCAAGTGATATTAGGTTGCGGTGGATCACCATTTCCCTCGGATCTCATTTACTCATATTTTCATATGTGTAGACTAGAAATTTGCATTTTTCTTTAAATTTAGAGGTTATTTGTGACCACCATTTTTACAGAATTTTTCACAAAAAAAATTAATCGATGGAAATAGAAAGTAATTATTGAGATTCGAGCCAGTAACTTATTCGTGAGTGGTCCAAGAGTATACCCATTGATAATCACTATTTAAAATTGGTTCTAAAATAGACAAAATGTAATATTAATAAGAGTTTCTATTATTAGATGCGTTTCTATTAAAAGATTTGATTTTCACCAAATCTAATCATAATTTATTGTAATTTTAAATTTCAATTGAATTTTAAAATTCCTATCTTTAGATTTCCTGTAGATAAAATTTTAAATTAGAAAGACCCAGGTTCTTTCTTCAATGGATTACTTGAAGAGAATGAGTGAGTGTTGTCTGCAATAACAATAAGAAATAGCAAACAAAAGTATGTTTAAATTCTTTAAAATATTTCATAAATCAAATAATTGATTAAATTTACGCAAATTGCAATACACTTCCCTTTCTATTATTTGTCAAAGAATAATCTGGAACTTTCAAAAATAGTCAGCAGAGTCATTTTACATTCCTCCCTCTTGACTATCCATATATTTAATGAATTTTGTTAATTTTGAATTAGTCTTTGTAAATGGATTCCACATTCCTTGGAACTCACAGTAAGGACTCACTCCAACTAAGATTTGGTAGGAGTGGGACAAAGTATTTTTTGGTAATAGTGATTGAGTAGGAAGTCCCAGGCTTCTCCATTCCCTATCTATCGATTGATTTTTAAATTATTACATTATATACAAGTTTGAGAGAAACTTAAATGATCTAAATATATAAAAGTGATTTCTTAAAAAGTGTGATTTCACTTATAATCAATTGAATCGAGGCAATTCACTTGTAGTGATTGGCAGGACTAGGGACTGGGGATTAAGTAGGAAGTTCTTACTCCCTGGCGGGAGTGGGACTTGAATTTGTCAACTTGGCAAAGGCTAATCCGAATAAATTGTATTAAAATATTCAAAAGGGAAGTGAAAGAGCAGAATATGCGTCGATTAATATATTTTCGAAACATTAAACTTGGTGGATGAAATTGACAATCATTCATTTTAATAACGTAATAAAAATAGGAATCAAAAACAAAAGCAAATTTAACCTCATTTATAGATCTGATGCTAACAAATGACGGAATGCACTATAAATGCAAGAATTCTAATAAATACAAGACTTAAATATAGTCAACATTAGAGACAAATGAATATTTCTATTATATTGGGATGAAAATAGAGTTACGACTATTGAAAATTGATCGCAAATATTGTGCTTAAAGATAGACATGTTTTCTCTTTCGTTTCACATCAATAGCCGCTCGTCTTTTTGAGCCCATATTCTCTTCCGTAAGGATTTATCGACGGATTATTGACTCATATTATTGGGCAGAGAAAAAAAAGTTATGAATACAGTATTACAAGTCTTTTCAATTGAGCACTCATTTTATTCAACCATCTATTCCTCCCATTGTCTTACTGTATGAATGGACCACTTTTGCAGACTTTCTTTCTCAACAAAGCTTACAATGAATTTTGCAGTCAAATCAAAATTACATCGATTTGCAACCAAACAGTAGAAATGTCTGCCAATGTATTGATAGGAATGTGTTGATATCAAAATGAATTCTATGGCACAACTATTTTTGGAGATGTGTTGGCTCTTCCTTAGTTTTTGGGTCATGTCTTTGCAACCGTTAAATTATAAGTCATATCGTCTGTCATAACTGGCATATAATCATTATATCGATGAAACAGTAGACTCCTCTTAAATAAATAATTGTGTGAACGCTGGCGGCTCTTCAGTCTAACCATAAGATATTACCGCAATTCACATATTTATTGTCTCAATTCAATTAACCCATGTTTTCAAGGTTTACACTTTTATCCTCTCATTCAATGTATAATCAAATGACTTTTGAGAGTATGTGTTCATTGAATGTGAAGGGGTGTCCATCACTGTCTCTGGATATTTCAATTTTGTGTACTTCACTTCATTTGACAACTATTTTCTTCCGGCAATAAATATATTGTTTGCCACAGATTTGAGTCAATCCTTTTAAATACTAACAAAAAACTATTCAATCATTGAGTCTTGGTATAAATTTTCAAGTGTTGTCACCCCGGTTATTGGTTTGTAGAAATTGCTCATGAACATCTCAGTTTATGAATAGTGCTGCTCAAGACGTTTAATATTTCGTGACTTATAGCCCATTTCTGTTATATAGCTCTTATTCTTGTCATTTATATAACTCTTTTAATGACAATATATTTCAGTCCAATGTATTGCAGAGATTGTACTGGTTAAATACCAATTGTTTGACCTTAGATATTTTAATTGAGCACATTCCTCAATTCTGGTGTAATCAAGCAAATGCATGAGTGTCTCATTTTTCCACATTTCTTAGGTTATATACAAATACTTGTGCGTCATATTTATTCTGCTTCATTTATTTATTATTAAGAATCAGTCTTACTTTTAATATATACCCTTGTTCATATGCTCATTTGCTACAATTCGTTGCCAGAAAATCAATGATAAATGAGTTTATGGCAAATGAGAGCAAAATGAAACTTACAATTAGTATTTGGATATTTCCCAAATTAAACATTAAATATTTTTCGTCAAATTCATTACTTGTGAGCGTAACCTAGCACAGATTGATAGTATAATTAAGGAAGTTTCAGTTATATACCAGTTATGTCTCTCTTTAACATTTTTTCTTTCAAATCATTTCAATGGAATGAAGAGATAAAACTAAAGTAGAAATTGATTTTTCACTCAATAAATAAGAGGGACTAAAATCTTGTTTATTTTCAAGTTTGTCTGAAAAATGAGGTCATCAGAAGTGGTCATTCATAAACTTTTGTGCTGACACTCCAATTCATTTATTGTCCCTCTCTGTCGTGATTTACGACTCAACAAAATAAAAGCATTTCAAACAAATTTAATATAAATAGCGATCGAATACTAATCTCCTTTTAATCATTGTTTTGAGTCACAGATGATCTCACTATTCATTAAATGGACTCTAATTTAATCGTAAACTCAAAACATTTTGTTAATGAAAGCATTCAAAACTTCTTTTTATCATTGATTGGGTTCATCATAAGTGGGATTGTGTATGAGCTACATTTATATGAGCCAGCACACTTTAGTATTTGCTAAAATGCTGATAATTGTGTAGAATTTTGCTTAAATGCTATTTGATTGGAAAAAGAAGAGATGTGTTTATTTTGGACACAATGACCATCAGAGTGACAGATTTAATAGGAGCAAGCTTATTCACTTAAATCGAGACCAATTTTGGAGTTGAGGGCAATTTTGTTTTGAAGCGTTTGAGAGTTAAAGCGATACACAATTCGTTTTTTGGGTAAGAATTCGTTATAAGTATCGTATCGTTTGGAGTCTCGATGGAGTCATTAATCGGGTGAAGACATTCACCTTTATTTTTTGCTCAGGTTTTGTGCTCTTTGCTAACAAGATTGCTGTGTAGTAGAACACAAGAAGGCATGTATTCCTCTCCTCTTTTCATTTGATTCTTTTGCAACATTTTTTCTCAACTCAATGGGAGCCTATTTTTCGATAACATTTATTCTGCTTTAACTCAGAAAACCAATGACTGATTTGTGATAAAGTAGTTTACTTAATACACTGCCTATAGATAAGGAATTTTTATTGTAGGGCACAGCACAGCACAACACTCTTCTCCAATAACTTTAGTTTTTCTTACGCTTCTTCACACCATTTGTGATATAATACGTTCACTACATTAGCGATAATCACATATTTGACTGCTATATACAGACTGTATTACTCAAACACTTTCTTCTAAACACATTAACACTAATTTTGTTGCTAGACTTCACTCCAAAGCAAACTCTGATCAATAATCTCCGTTAATAACTCTCATTCCAACAATTAAAGTGTATTTTTAGTGATTAATTGCTCAGAAACTGTGCAAACATTTTACATTGTTCAATTTTATACAACTGCATTGCTCAATTATTCATTGCAAAACTTCATTAATTTTAATACTAATCATTTTTTGCAACATTGCATTGAATTTCTAATAACTATTTTTTCAACCCTAATGTAATAATGAATTAAAAATAACAACAGTGCAGAGATGACTATATAGGGGGTCTAGCCCAAATACCCTCTATGATTTGAGAATTTGCCAAATATCCCCCTTAGGATTCGTGGCGAGAACCTCCGCATTTCTACCGCCGAGCGAAACGAGTGGCATATTTTCAGTATATTTTGTGAGTCATTCAATGCGTTGCTTTACTTATTGGTCAAAGAGAGAGAGAGAGAGAGAGAGAGAGAGAGAGAG
>JAQIWF010000883.1:0-14931 GCA_034694965.1 Ceratozetes gracilis
TGAGAGAAGAGTAGACGTAAAATAGGAAATACTTCTCATTTGGGCGCAGAAGTGGCGCTCAATTCTAACATTGAATTCATCCGATATATGGCCGAAGACTTTACTAAACATGTCCTTCGAATTAACACTCGAGTGGAAGGACTCACAGAATGATTAGCACCGGACAACATTCCAGTACTGCTTTATGTGATCCAAATTGTTTGTAAACCCATAGCTGTCAGTCCTTTTCAACCCCAATGTTATGACAGAATGAGAATCAGTTCCCTCTTTGATGTGAAGACGTCTTCAGAGTGAGTCCACACTTTCTTCGATATCGAAGTCATTCAATATATCGAATCCTATTCTTAGCACTTGAATGGAACCACTCATTGACTGCAAAGTCGGAGACCATTCCTGCCCTCAAAATCCTACTCTTCAGTGATACGAGACTTCAGATTCTAATCGATAATAAAGACTAAAGTTTTGCCACTTTTTGAGATCACTTGTTGTCTACAAAATAAAACATTAATCAAAGACTTGACCTGAACTCAGGTATCACTCAGTCGTACCCCTATTAAGGCTCAGTTTCTAATGTATTACTAATTAATTAATAATAAAAGGCTTTCCTCACCTCTCCTTTACAACCACTCCTCTGAAGGCCTAACACTTTGTATAGAATTTTAATCCATAATTTGGTGACAAATGTATTAAATTGGTTCGACAGTGGAGTGGGTGACAATACACCTGAACCTGTCCCCACCGGTTCCTGTCTGAGACAGTGGACCAGATATTGCCTATTATTGAGATCACTCTCATTGGTGAAGAGCCACAACACTCTCAGTCTTAGGTCTCTCTTTTGTTTGAGTTCTTCCACCCATTCATCATATCTGCCGTACTTGACCTCAACCACTGCCTGTCTATCGGCAGGAATAACCTTGGTACAATTGGTACACTTCCTCAGGAGTACAACTGTAGATGTAATTGAATCTGATTTGCGACGACTTCTGGTTCTGTTTGAGTCCAGTCTTTCGCTCAGACATTCATTGGTCAAGTCTTTGCCTATTGTTTATAAACAAGCAAATTGTAAACATTTATCTTAAACTTTACCCGGTTTGTTGTCAAATAACATATCGCCATCTAATGGATTATATTTGTATTTGATTTTTATCCAGGACTCAGTCGGACTTTCCATTACGTTATTTGACTATTCACTGCAATACACATCTGTTTCGCAGTGAAGCCAAACATTGCCTGTATTTCGCCTGAAAGTTGTATATCGTGTATAACATTACTATATTGCAGTGAAAAATTACGTCACGTTATTGAAAGTCAGGCTTAGTCCTGGATGAATAAAAAAAAGTACAGATATTGCTCGTGAGATGGCAAAAGTTGTCTGTAATACCAAGATCACACTAAATTGCTATTTGTTTACAAATTGAGGGCTCAGTTATCTGTCATTCAAACTGTGATTAATAACTACCTGTGAGTCGAGTCAACAGTCTTTCCGCAGCCGTGAGTTGTGTCCTGAAGACTGCCATCAAAAAGCCGCTGTCCTTCACATTAGTGGACACTTCGGTGAGTAATGTCTCGCAATTGAGTTCTGGCAGATCTGTCACCGAATCCTTGTATATGAGGAGATCGACCGGTGCTGACAGAGTAGGACTTGTTTTGGTGACGTCCCACTCAAGCAGTTGGTAACCGCTCTGTTGGATGTCTTGTGGCAGTTGTTTGACACCATTGGTGGCGATGGTGTAGTCGACAACCAACGGGTAATGGAAGTAATAGCCCATATTGTGGAGCACTGCCGGTGCCATCACTGCCCGACTGGGGCTGAGCTCTGCGATGGAGATATTCCTCTGATGGTTCTCATTGATAATGTCCAGAATAGGGCGCATAAGTCGTCGATTGGATCCGATTGTATTGAGTGTATCGAAAGATAAGTCATATTCTGATCCCTCCTCTAAAGGTGTGTTCAAAGTCTTTCTGATTATAGATTCATTGGTTTTATTATCATTGACTGGATTTCCATTTTCATCGAAAACACTTCGGTATAAATCAGTCAATCGGTTGAGTAGTGTTTGGTTGGGGTCTGGGCTTCGGTTTAAGACTTTTGACAACTTTTCGGTAGTAATAGTCTGTGACTTCTGTCCAATACTTTCGCCGATTTTTTGTGCCAAAAGATTGCAATCATTGATGTATTGTCTGAGTTCTTGAGCGTCAATGTCTTCGATGGCTGTGCTCTCATTGTGGGCAACGAACTCATACTTTTCCATCCGGACCTCATGCATGACATTCTTGAGCGGTATGTTTGCAAACGTCAGTCCTTTCAATTCAATACCTGTTCAATGAGGAGAAGAATAATTTGGAATTAATTCAATAGGAGTTCCAATTTGGGACTGACCTCTAGACACAACACACTTGCGTTTGGAATCAGTCATCACTAATAAAGAGTTGTTTTTGTCTTTTGATGTCAGCAGTAGTTTGGGATCACATTTAAGTGATGGCAAACTGAGCGCCACATAAACGCCACGACTTGTCGTATGTGTGATATAGAGTTGGATCAGACTCTCGGCGAAAGTGATCCAATTGGCGGCTGCGGCGGAGCCGGTGTCTAACTTGACCTTTGCGTACGACTTGTCCAGAGTGTCGTACTGTACCTCTTGGATATGTCGGAAGTTCACCCCATAATCATAGCCCCGGACATTGAGTTCAGTGTAGAAGTCATTTGTGTCCAATTTATGGCCTCTCCTAAGGAAGGGTTAGTTTTTTACTCATTTTCATCAATGTTTTTCTCATATTTATACCAAATTTCACTTTGAATTTGAGGTTCACTTTCAATGAAGTCTTGATATTGGAGTGCATTAACTTCGGGCACATATACCCGTCCAGAGACAGCTACGTGTTGGCCATCCATGACTACGAACTCACCGGTTGGGTCCAGTAGTCTGACTGTCAACTTGACCTCATCCTCTTCAGAGAGAGGTGTGAGTCGTTTAAAGTCTACATTTTCGAAGACGACAGGGAACTGATACCACTGTTTGCCTAAACTGGCGGCTAATCTGCGCCACACTATCAACAGATAAGCGGTGGCCGGGAATACACACTTTCCATCAAAGGCATGGTCTTTGAGGAACTGGTAGTCGGCGTTCGACAGTGAGAATCGTTGGATAAAGTCTGAGGCCGTGACCTGATTGTGGTATTCCGGGTACTTCTTGACGAGGAATGACTTCTGGTGATCCCATTTCATCAATGAGGAGATTGATTGTGTATCTCTGGCCACCGGCCACTCAACCTTTGGGTACATACAACTGATGCTGAGGTTAACCCCCAACTGATACATCTGTCCGACAGCGTTGACAAACATTTCCAAATTACCCGAATTGTTATTCCTTTTTAGAAGACCGATATATTGAGCGGAAGGCATCGACCGCTTAAAGATGGCGGAGAAGAGGGCGTGTGGGGCCAACTCTACAATTATAGCCTCTTTCGGGATGTGTGAACTCGACGCGTGGAACAGCACAGGACTGATAAGGTTATTCACGAAATACTGAGCCGACGCGTAGCGAGCGCTGTCTTTATCCCAATCGGATTCTGGTGAAGAGGTTGAGATCCATTTATTTGTCCTGAGCTTAGGAGCGGTGAGTACTTTGTTGAGTGCGTTTGTCATTCCGGTGGTCGCCGGTGCCAACAGTGGTGAGTGGAAGGGTATGTTTGCGCACTGAACCTCTTTCGCAAAGATATTTTCGCTGACCATTTGTTGGACACACTTCTCGACATCATTGTATGCGCCGGAAATGGTCACCGAATCGGCTGAGTTGTGACACGCGGTATACACTCCTGGGGGACATCTCTTTTTGGTCTCTTCCCAGGTGAGTCCCACAGCAGCCATCATACCATGCTCAACATTAGCGTCTTTTATAGCCTTTCCTCTCCAATAGGATGTGATGACTGCCTGTTCCAGAGTCAGACACCCGTCCGCATAACCACAAGCTATTTCACCGAAGGAGTGGCCGATCACATAGTCGGGGGTTATTCCCAAGGCTTCAAATACGTCCACCAAAGCAACCTGGGTTATTTAAATTGAATTATTTTGTGGAATGCCTCCCAATATGACTGTCCCATACCTGCATAGAAGTGATGGCAACGAAATGATGAATTTTCTCGTCTAAGGCTTTGGGGTCGTCCGACAGCAGGACATACAGTAAATCAATATTGAATTGTTTGAGAATATTCGCCGACTTATGAATTGATTTTGAAAAGACCTCGATATCCATCAGTGACTTCGCCATTGCTGTCCACTGACTGCCCATTCCTGAGAAGAAGTAACAAATGGGTCGCTTCTGGTTCTCCACTTTTGCCACTTTTCTGCTGTACTGAAGGCTATTATTTTGCTTTTTGATGAGAAGTGAGCCCCGGTATGGAAAACCTGCCGAATAAATGGCTTGAGTGGGGTTTACGATTTCCCCCAACAGTGCCAAAAAGTCTCGGGTAATTCGTTTTGGGTTTTGTTCGATGAATTCAAAAATATGATTCACTGCCTCTTCGGTTCTGCCGCAGAGATTGACCAGTCGCGGGATTTTGTCCACAATGTCGGCCCCCTCTTTGGACAGTTCCTTCTTATTGGGTTTCATTAATGCGTGACAATTGACACCTCCGATCCCGAATGAGTTAACCCCTGTTTTAAATACCTTGATCACTATTTCTGATTAACCTAGCTAAGTTTTACTGCACATTACCTGCTATTCCGGGCTCGTAATCCCTGTTCTCAGTGACGGGAATGAGTGGCGGAACCATTTCCGCGATATCAGACTTAAGGTTCTTTAGATTTAAGCATGCTGGAATGCGCTTATTCTCATATACAATAAACAGTTTGGCCAGGGATGCCACTCCTGAAGCTCCCTCACCATGACCAATATTACTCTTCAATAGGCCGACAGGGAGTGGCGTTTTTCTATCTTTACAATAGGCTTCCAAAATAGCCTTTGCCTCCTGAGGATCACCTACTTTAGTACCGGTGCCATGACCCTCGAAGTAGTTAACATCGTGGGGATTAATTCCGGCCTCAGTATATGTGGTGACCATAAGGTCGTACTGGCTTTCAGTGGACGGGTAGAACATTCCCGTAATTTTGTAGCCATCGATGTTTGTTCGCGTGTGGAGTACTGTTGCATAGATTCGTTTGGCGTCGGGTGCCTTCTGGAGGAACAGGGAGGCCACTGTCTCGCCTCTTACATACCCATTTGCACCCTGGTCCCACACTCTTGACATACCTGACAATGTAGATATTAACATGGTAATTCTAATAATCATTTAATTAACCCCCTCCCTTTGGGACATACCCTCTTTTGAGCCGATGCTATTAACCTGGTAGATGTGGTTAGTGAATGGTTGTAAATTGACGCTGACCCCGGCCACAATAGCATAGTCGCATTTACCCAAGCGCATATCTGTGACGGCCACATCGAGACAGACCATGGATGCAGCACAGGCCACATCAATGGACATGGATGGCCCGTGAAAGTCAAACATAAAAGACACCCGATTTGCATAGAAGGCTTTGGAACTGCCCTGAAACCAGAACAGCGACTCAGTCTTCGAAGCCTGTATGTCCTCCTGAACTTCTTGAGGAATGCCGTCTGGCATTGTTACTGAGGTATAGCCCACATACACACCTGTATTCGACCCCCGCAGTGTTTGTGGATTGATTCCTGTTAATTATAATCACAATTATTACCTAGCTTATTATGAACGTGGTAATTTTATTAAGTTACCCGCATCACAGATGGCTTCATAGGTTGTTTCCAAGAGTATACGTCCAGCCGGGTCGACCTCATCAGCTACCTTGGGCACAATTCCAAAGAAGCTCGTGTCCAATTTGTCAATCTCTTTGAGTTTACCCATTCGAGGACTCATTCCATATAATTCTGTAGTATTAAAATGAACCTTGCTTATTCCTTATTTTAGATCTGTGGTCCATTACCTATTGGCCAACGCCTGTCATCACCGCTAATCATATCGACATTATTGAAGAGGTTGTCGCGGAACTCATCCATTGAATCGGACTCTGGAAAGCGACCACTAATACCACTGACGACAATGTCTTCATCGCTGATCCTGAGTGGACCACTCGTTGAACTGCTGTTTGCCATATTCCCTGCTGATAATACACACAATGGTAAGTACCTTGCTCAATTTCAACAATATTAGACAACAACTCTTCACTTACTTATTGAAAGCTGAGAACAAGTATTCAAAGAACTAATCAATTGAGAGCAGGAGTCGACTATTCGGCCCCAAAGCTAAGGACTGAACTGTTTTGGACTCAAACACAGAAGTGTTTATAAAAAGTCGTCTCAAAAAGGTTTAAGTTTTTGAGTAATTGATTTGAATTTTGAGAACCGAATAGAATCAGGAAATAAGGAATTGATAGAAGAGTTAAACATTGAGTTCTCATTCATTTCAGATTCACATCAAAACCGCGACTATTTTCAGACAATTTTCTAAAACTATTAGCTTTTTATCAATTTTTCTCTTTTGTGGTTTGGGTTTGGTTTCTATATTTCAAGTCCACGAGTATTAACCAAGGTCAGTATTATAATTTGAATTGTTTAAATATTAACTATTCAATTGTGAAATATCATTGACTTTGACCAAGGTTAGAGTCACCTTACATGGCATGAGGTTTAAATTAAGCCTGGGCTTTTCATTAAGCTTAGGGATTGCCAAGATGCCCTAATTAGGCAAGTGTTTAATGAGATCTCCCTGTCTATCCCTGATTAAACAATATGATAATTTTATCTTGTTATAATTACTCTTTATGGGTTAACTTAACTTTAAAATTAGAAATAAGTATCAAGTACAAATAAATAGTTTCGATCATATTCTTTTGATATAATTTATTACTTAGCTTATTATTACCAAGTTAAATTTTTAAAGTATCAATTTTAATGCAAACATTAATAACTACTGAATGAGAAAATATGAGTTCAATAACACTATAATTAAGTCATAAATGAATAACAATTAGCAGTAAATCAATTCAATGTGGGATTCATTTCAATACCTGAGTAAAGGCTTCAATAGAAAACTCATCCATTAAATTGAGTTTTACTTTAATAGAGAGATAGCCTTCTATTACAATGAACTCAACACTACCGGCACTGCCGTCAAATCCGAGTCTTAGTCTACAGTTAATCACGATATCGATTCTCACATTACAGCGAACCCGATATCACAACTCAATCACTTCGAGGAACGCCGTCGTCGACCAAAGCTATTATGATTATATTGTGGTCGGCTCGGGAACGGCCGGTGCTATTGTGGCCTCGAGGCTATCCGAGGACAGCAGTGTATCTGTTCTTGTGTTAGAAGCTGGTGGACCACAAACGGTGATAACAGATATGCCGGCCTTAGAGCGGCGTCTATTGCACACTGATGTTGACTGGGCTTATCGTACAACTCCTCAGAGAGGTGCCGGTTGGGCATATGGTGGTCGAGTGCCCATTCCGAGAGGCCGAGTAGTGGGCGGTTCGCATAACTTGAATTACATGGTCTACAGTCGGGGCAATCGCCGCGATTTCGACACTTGGGAGCAAACATATGGCGCCCGGGGGTGGGGTTTTGACAGTGTTTTGCAGTATTTCCTTCGCTCAGAAAATAATACCGATTCTAAAATAGTGTCTCAAAACCCGAGCTATCACTCGACTACTGGCCGTATGGTTGTGTCGACCCCTTCCAATCCGGACGGAATTCTTCAGAAATGGTTTAATATGATGACCGCAAATGGCATTCCTATTGTCGACCAGAACGGACCGACACAACTGGGAATCAATTGGTTCCAACAGACAATTTTCTTGAACGCCACCCGTTCCACAACAGCCAGCGCTTATTTAGAGGCTTATAGGGATCGGCCTAACCTTCAAGTGATTACCCGATCATTTGCCACACAAATCCTATTCAACACCACATCAGATGGAAGTCTAAGAGCACAGGGAATAGTCTTCGAGAGCAATGGCAACACCGGTTCCAACACAACAGTTTATGCCAGAAGAGAGGTTATTCTCTGCGCAGGTAATACCTGTTTATTTAGACATTGCAATTATTACCTTGCTTATTTAGGGTCAATAAACTCACCGCAACTCCTAATGCTGTCTGGAGTGGGACCTCGAGAGCACCTGAACTCACTGGGAGTACAGACCCTGGTGAACCTACCTGTAGGGTATAACCTAAAGGACCATGTTCATGTTCAGCTCGATTATGAAGTGCTCAACTCAAGTCTGGTCACATCCGGCAATCAGTTGTCTGTCGATAACCTCTACAAGTATTACACCAACTCTTCCGGCCCTCTCTCGCAGTTTGTTTTGGTCTACCAATACCTGAACAGTCGTTACAACAGTGACCAACAGGACTGGCCTGACATCCAAATTGATCTCAATATGGCCACAGTTGGCAACAATCTGTCGGCACTGGTGGCCAATAAAGCGGTTAACATTAGGGAGTGGGAGGACTACTATCGGCCCCATTTGGGCGATAATAGATTAGTTATTCTATGCTTTCACTACAGACCAAGAAGTGTTGGTCGGCTAACACTCCAATCCCGTAACCCTCACGACTACCCACTGCTGGACACAAACTATTTGTCCCATTCGTATGATATCAAAGCACTAACCGATGCTATTCGACAGGGTCTTATTCTGTCCCATTCGGGAGATTTCCCCAAATATGCAAAGCTGTGGAATCAACCCATCCCTGGCTGTAGCCTATGCTTTGGTCGACCCATTTGGGACTGTGACTCATACCTTGAGTGCTACGCCCGCACCATCACCAACACCGTAGGCCATCAGGTGGGCACCTGTAAGATGGGAAATGGCACCGACTCTGTGGTCGACGAACGATTACGTGTGAGGGGTGTGCGGGCGCTAAGAGTGGTCGACGCCTCCATATATCCCATAATAACCAACGGCAACACTAATGCTCCCACAGCTATGATAGGAGAATACGGCGCACAAATGATTAGAGACGACAACTCCTGATCTTTCCCTTTCCACACAATTTTCTCATAAATAAAATTCAATGAAATTGCCCTCAAATTAGAGACAAACAAATTATTTATTAATTTATTTGTTCGATAATCAGAGTATAAAAAGTTTGAAACAATTACCTCTCATACTTATAGTCTGAAATGACCACAAATCTGCTTAAAAGTCATTTTCAGCCATATCTCCTCTATTTAATTTTATTGTCACTTTATATCAAATAGTCTTGCTGTAATTTTATTATGTTTTACATTAATTTAAGCTTGTCTTAAAATTTGAAACTATTTTAATTTGATAAATAGTTTTATCCCGAATCACATGAATGTTACGTTGTTTTTGAGTACTTTTAAGAATTGCTTTGCTTTACATACGATTCTGTGATTTAGTCAATGAGTGACTCACAAAATACGTGACAATAGTTTTGACTTATTTAAGCCCTAAAGTCATTGAATGAATACAAAAATATTCACTTAATTGCAAACAATTAGTCATTTAATTTGAATCACAATTTGTTTTATTTTATTCATTAAGTCATTTGATTGAACACTGATTTGTCATTTCATTCAGAGATGAGATAAATGTCTTAACCTTTAATTTAAGTCTCTTTTAGTTAAGTGTCGGAAAATTCCAATCCTTTCAGATATGAGCAAAGATTTCAACAAATGAGTTGACATGACTTTGAAGACAAGGAACAGGTACTGGACATCAACCGAATATGAGAAGTACTTCACTCAACCCTCAATTTGATGACTTGTTTTAATAGTTGTTTAGTTTTATTATCTCATTATTTAAGAAATAAATTGCAATAAATACTAATTTATTCATAAAATTATGTCCATATTTAATCAATATATGAGTTATTAGTTGAAAGAATTAGTAGTACTCAGGGCTGGAGAAAGGGTGTCAAAATCCATAAGTGATATGCACAGGTAGACAAGTAAGACTAGAAATTTTAATCAATTACCTAGGTGAAAGGCTCAGTGGTCTAGTGGTTTAAGGCGTTGGTTTGTAGGCTTGCTTACAGCGAGTGTGGGTTCGAGTCCGAAGGCAGCTCCAAAAGACACTAAAAAGTGTCTTAAAGCGCGCAGCGCCGCAAAAATAGTATTTTTAGAAATCTTTTTGGTAATTAAGACATTTTAAGACAATAATAAAGTGTTTATTAGTTTTTATTTTCTTTAAAAACATTATTTTTAGTCTTTTAATCAAATTATAAATAAAAATACAAATCAATTGATTTAAAAAACTGTTTAAAAATATTGATTTTCAAACAATTAATTGAGAGCTGTCTTCAAGAGTATGAGTCGACCCAAACAGTGATCGGAAGGACTGTCTCTTTGACTGAATATTCCTCTTCTGATGCAAATGCTATCGAAATAAACAAATGATTAGAAATTAATTCAATTTTATTTAATAACGAAATACTTTAACCTCAGAGTCATTCCCTTCCGATGCCATCACTTAATGGGCAGTCTATCCGTCCATCGGCTGAGAATTAAGGGGTAAATCATTTGTTTTTAGAGGACAGTCTGAGAGCCTTTGAAATCAATCATATGTTTCACGAAATGTGTTAAAAGAAGAACAGGTTTTCAGATGAGAGAAGAGTAGACGTAAAATAGGAAATACCTCTCATTTGGGGGCAGAAGTAGCGCTCAATTCTAACTCTGAATTCATCCGATATATGGCCGAAAACTTTACTAAACATGTCCTTCGAATTAACACTCGAGTGGAAGGACTCACAGAATGATTAGTATAAGTGGACCCAAACAGTGATCGGAAGGACTGTCCTCTTTTGCTGAATATTCCTCTTCTGATTCAAATTTGCTGTTCTGGCCCTCAATTCTAACATTAATTTCAATAGTTTTTAAAATAATTAATCAATAATTTAGTCAATTAACTCATTCATACCATTATTAATGGTCCGGTCCTATCGTTTGTCCAATTCGTAGTAGGCTTTCCCCATCTCTTCTGAGCCATTCCTCTGAATGCCATACACTTCTGAAGCCATAACTCGTATCAAAAGTATTGAACGGAAATTAAATTTTAATCTAAATTATCTGAAAATCAATTAAAAGTCAATTAAACTAAATATCAATGAATGGTGTGCTAATGGGCGCCTCCTATACACAGTTACCTCACTTTTTAATTAAAACTTGATTTTATTCAATAAATGATAAATATTTGGATAAATAATTAAAAATATAATCAAATATAAGACAAAAATTTGATTTTAAAAAAGGGGTCTTCTATTGTGGGAAGACCTCAAACACAGTCAATACTATTAGAACGCATCACATTCTTATAACAATGACGACAGACCGGCACTGGTTTTTTCGAGGCGTGACCCGGAAGTGCTATTCTCTTGTCTATACACCGGACACAAAACAGATGACCACAAGTATAACAATGAAGTTTTGGACCGAACGGCTCGAAAGGAGAAGAACACAAACATTCCTTAACTGAGTGAAGGGACTGCCAGTTGAGGCCCACCGATTCATACTCGGCCATCAACTCACTGATAGCACCGGTGGTGTCGATCTGCTTATAGTCCTTAAGCACAGAATAATGAGTTTAATATAAATAAGAAGTTTAATCCCTTCTATGTGGAACTGATTGGAAGACTTACAGTGAGTTTGATGTCGGCGTCGATTGATTTGTCCATTAATTTGCTTTTTTCCAACCGATTCATACACTCCTCGACCACTTTGAGGGGCGAATCAATTTCGTCCAAATCGAGAGAACCGATGAAATTAGAGCTCCCGTTAGACGAATGACCGGCGCTTTTGAACTGAGATTCGGCCAAACTTTTGGAGTAATTGCCGACCGATTGCTTCTCATCAGAACTGTTGGTTAGAATCGATATCCTCTAAAAAGTCCAAAAATTAGTCAATTAATCAATAATTGGGTGAAAACCTGTTCCAAGTACTGGATGTGGTCCTCAAGACTATTGATGTGGTTCTGAGTGGCGTTTAATACTTCATTGAGACTATGTCTCGGATGAACGCCTGACTCAAACCGATTGTAAAGCCCTCTCCAAAAGCTGTACGTAAGAAAAAGTGATTAATTCGGGAAATTGACGTCAATTTGGGGCAAAAATCAATACCTTATTAGTTGCGGCGAAACGTTTACATCGATTACCTCTTGTGTCGACTCTTTTACATACAATGGGTTTAAGAACTCATATCTATGGGCCGCGAAGTACGCCCACAGACTGTATGTCCGCTCCGGTAGTCTGCGGCCAAGGAAAGCCATTAAATAATAAATAAATTTCTCATAATTTAAATTATGCTGACCTGAGATCCCGGCGCTCTTTATCGCAATTGGCGATGAATGTGCCGAACTGACAACTATGCACGTGGTCATGGAGTGTGACCAGGAACCTCTCATTAAACTCGAAGTGTTGGGGAAACTGTTGAGTCAACTGCCAGATCGCGTCCAGGAATTGCGTGAATACGGGCGCCATCTCTTTGCTGTCGCCCTGAATATGACCGCAGCGGTCGTTAAATTTGTGTCCGAAAGAGAGCCACTCTTTCTCTATGAGTGCCTGAAAGCCATCCAGAGTTCTATAATACGGCTCTAAAATCATTGATGCGATGCCACAGGTCTGTGCTGTTCTGTCCCATCCGTCAGAGCAGTGGACGACAACACTAATGCCATCAGTGATTGCCTTCGCGATGAAAGCCGACGTCTCCAACACTGACTTCACGTGTCGTAACCAACCGCTGCCCTCAACACCAGTGAGGAATGCGTTCATTGAGGGAACCTTCAGCTCACAGGCTGTCCATAGAAGGGATTAATCTCATGATTAAGAGATGATTACGTTGTCATACATACCATCCATTAGTTTTTGAAGACTACCTCTCATTACGTGAATGTTTTCGATACCGAAAAAATGGAATTTAATGTTTTCGTAGTAAATCTCGTTCTCATATCCCTTTCCCTGAGCCTTATTGACCATTGCGTTGATCTATAGGTCAGAATAGATTAGAAATACTTAAAGATATACTAAAAATTAGGTCTTAATATGAATGGATGGAAAGAGTGGGTAATAAATATGTGATTTAAGACAATGTCATAGAATACTAACCCGGGGTCGAGTGTCGACCACATATAATACTTTGGAGTTAGGGTTGGCTTTCAAAATACAAGTGAGGAGCTGTTCGTCTTCCACACAGCGGGCACTAAAGCCAGACAATGGTTGAGAGCACCGACAGATAGCGGCCTACATAAGGGAATGACCGCTTTTACTCAAATGAAGTACAGGATCGGTTTTATATTTTTTCGAATGGTAATGTTAAGTCTATGGGAGCACGTGACATTTGCTCCATTGGAGCCAATGTTAACCATTCGAAAAAATATAAAACCGATATGTGAAACAAAACATACATTATTTTGATAGAGATATGTGAGGGCCGGTAGTCTTCCTTTAGACCTAAAGTTGGCGCTCCCGACGAGGATCTGTTTGGTTGCAGTCTTAGGCACATATAGATTGCGGGGATATGTGTCACAAATCTGGTGAGAAGACAATTAGCAAAGACATGACTCAAACAAATACCTCATAATTGTTGTTAATTGCGGTCAAAGTCCACAACTGATTGTGAGAACCGATGCGCTCCAACTCTGACTCGAAGGAGTATCGGTTCCAACCGTCCTCTTTGTCGAAGTGCTCATTACTCGCCGTATAATTAAAACAATACAAGTCTTCGATATTTGCTGTCGAAGAATATCAACAAAATTAGCACCAAATCAGTCATTTTGGGATCAATTACTCGGTTGTGACAACTGATAGATGGAAAGGTATATGTCGTGAGCGTCCCTTTCCTTTGGTATAATGAATGTGACGCATAGGAAGTGTTTGCATCGCATCAGAAGTGGTGACCCGTTTGTGGTGATCGACAACTTCTCGATGGATGCGATCAAAGTGTGAAGAATCCAATTCTCGCGCTTCACGTTGTGGTCAACGAATATGAGGTGAGTGGCGGTCAGGTATAGAGTGCCACAAGTGGTCGACCCCACCGTCGCGTGAGGGTAGCGGTAAAGCATTCGCACGTTCTCTACCTTTCCATCAAATATAAGACAATACAAGTCATTACCAAACATTACAAGACATCACTCAAAGACATTCACTCATGAGTTAACACATTTAACACACCTTCCATTCAATCCCCTTTACTATAACATTAATGGCATATTCCCTAATAGTATCATGCTCATATGGACAATACCCAGTCAACTATCGGTCACTTTAGTCTCAATCAAATCATTTTAAGCCGCGAAGAGATTCTCAATATTTAAGACAATTTCACTCACTTTTGGTGTCCGAATCAGTTCCATGTCTTAGCGATTAAAAGTTGATGGATAATAGTCGGGGTTATTATCATTCAATTTGAATCACTTGATTCAGTGGTCACTTAAATGTCAAATAAGTCTTAATTCAAGTTTTGTAAACAAAAGACACCTCTTTTTGTGAACATCTGTTGCTATGAAGACAACGATTGGACACAAATAACGTCTCGATTTAAGAGAAGGGAGTTTTCAAATATAAACTTTTTAACACTGATTGTCAATATACTATACCTCACAATAGGAAAGAGGGTCTAAAACATTGCTTATGAGTTATATTAATACCCTTTTAAAGGCCAAAAACCGCATATTTCAAAATGAGCTTGGTTAATATGTTTATTAAAGTGTGGTAATTACAAGGTTTAAGACTTAATACTAATATTAAATCATTTATATTCTCATAGATTTGGTTATTAAGAGTCCATTACTACAAAGGGATGAGACAATTGGTGACCAGTTTATGGCTATTCAGAGGTCACTCACCTCTTCCGCACTCATCTTATTTTGAAATAAATTTTGCCAAAAAATATTTACTCAAAACATTACTGACTTTAGGCTCACTTATTGAGCTCTCAAT
>JAQIWF010000884.1:0-14930 GCA_034694965.1 Ceratozetes gracilis
CTCCAAATGTCATAAGGAAAATGACCATGCTAAAATTAATAGCTTCCGGTTCCAGACACTACATGAACTTCCCAATTTAGTTCGCTTTTAATTTCAATGAATATGATATCTGAAACTCGAAATTCTTATACATAATTCTGTATTCGACTCATTGTGAGAGTCAGTTGAGATCTGATGGAAAGGCTATTTGAGACATAAAAGACTCCATTCATTGAATCTTAATATAAGTCACTATCGTTTCCAATTGAATAATGATTAAAATCTTAATCTAAATCTTCTGTAATAATCATAAGGATGTGCTCTTTTCTAACACTGAACTCATAGTGTATGTATAAGTTGCAAGATATTCAATGAACTATTTAATGAAAAAAATAAAAAAGATTTCGAATAACAAGATGAATGACTACAAGTCTTGATTCATCCCTTATTTGACTTTCAAATTCTAAGCTTAATAAAAACCAATATTGCGAATGAGCTAGGTATGGTATGGTATGGTATGATATTCCAGTCTTTATAAAATATCTACAAAAAACTCAAATCTCAGAATTAATATTATTCATAATTTTATTAATAATTGTTTTGCTGTTAAATGTATAAAATGTTAATTTGTTGCCTCTTATGATCACAACTTCTATAAAAGTATTACAGAAATAAGTAATCTTTTAATCAAACCTATTATATGTCATAAGAAGTCATTCATTTTGTTCGATAAATTTGATTTTGAAATAACATATTTTGCTTCTCTTCCTTCGAGAGCCTCATATTTTGCTTTCAAAAGTAAAATAATAAGAAAAGAAGAGTTTTGTCTCTTTTGAGTTCATTTGACCAAAATTTTTGTTATTTTCTAAAACAGAATTCAACTGAATTTATGTGACTTCGAGTCATAAAATACTAAAACACTTGACATCATTGGTATCGAAAGTAAAAAATTGTTCAAAATGACTCCCGGGTACAATTATATCAAAACGAGATTTGATATAAGAGCAGAAACACTAACATCAAATACAGTATAAAGATATACAATAAGCATATTTAATAAAATGAAGATGGTTCTATTTTAATTTCTGCTACCCAACCAAGTTCAGTTATCATTCGCTCAGTAGTTTTTAGTAACCGTTTGAAAGTAATATTTACTTTTAGTTTATTGTCAAAATTTTATGCAGTCTCTCTCTCCCTCCCTCTCCCTCTCCTCTGAAATATCTGTCATATAGTTTGAATGATATGGAGTTCTCCGCCTAATATCTAATACTTCTTCAATTTATGCCCACATCGGCTCTGATATGGTATGATATGAATGAATGGCGATCACACAGTCATCAGAGCCATCATTGGTAATGCAATCATAGAGAACATACACCCATTGCCAGTGCACTGACGAAACTAATGAGAGATCGTTCGTGCGATTCACGACTCATCGCATTCTTGATTCTTAACATTTTGTGACCCGAAGGCGTCTTTAAATTAATTCATTTAACTCTAAATTTTTCTTTTGTTTATCTAATTTGAATTTTTTTATCGAAGAGAATTGAATCCATTAATTATTTGAAATCATATTCGAGTACTGAATGGCAGAGTTGAGCACAAAAGTGTTGATCGTTTTCTCATTAAAACGTTAGACTCAGTGAACCAAAAATTTCATTTTGGATTCAATTGTGGGTTTCATATGAAATGGTTTTATGAAGTATCGCAAAGAGTCGTCCATTCATTGCTATCGTTTCTCTTTTTTCTATATATTAAATATCTTTTTAGTGTATCATTTGAAGCATTCAATGATATTTTTGAACACATATAGGGGTCAGTCAATGATAAATGACCCAAAATTATCATTTTTCCACAAAGTTAACCATTCAAACAACAAATATATGACTCCTAAATGATTTGAAATTTACATGATTACATGAATGCTAAACTTTTGGCAAATACTTGAATCGTTAATGAAATGTTGTAAACAAAAATGCAATGATTTTTACATTAAATGTGTGTTCCGTAAGTCAGGAATTGAATCGAAAGTCTGGTTCGATATATGACATAACGTTTGTCAATATTAAAGCTGACAAAAATTCATTGATTTCAGATAAATAGCTTTAGTCATAGTAGTCATCCTTTTCTTTATTGTTCCGACAAAATATCGATATTGTCTGTAGTGTTGGAGTTGAGGTCAAAAT
This sequence comes from Ceratozetes gracilis, assembly GCA_034694965.1. NCBI lineage: Eukaryota > Metazoa > Arthropoda > Arachnida > Sarcoptiformes > Ceratozetidae > Ceratozetes > Ceratozetes gracilis. The sequence continues at coordinate 2,166 of JAQIWF010000884.1, forward strand.
CGTGATACGACTCATGTTTTATAGACAAACCCAATAAAATACTTTCGATCAATGATTAACTCAAATAAAACGCTTAAATCGCAATCTCTTGTCTGCACTTTCATTAATACCACACTTATATTCATATCAGAAAAATCATCACAAAATTGATTAAATAATTTTGAATAAAATCAATGGAAAACATGATTTGAATATTCATTAACAACTGTTTCATTGATTACAAGAGATTCAAAATTAAGTCTTAAATCTTTTCAATTATTTAAAAATTAATGAATAAATAATTAGATATTGATTAAAGAATGCGGTGATTATCAAGTTAGTTAATGTCAATTGATCACAACTCTTTTTCTTCCTCGGAAGTGATCATTTCTTTTGACATCTGGTAATTGAGAGGTCAAATTAATTAACAATTCATGTCTGAAGTGATCAATTCTAGTGATTAACGGACTGACAAATGGAATAAATTTATGAATTTTTAATAAATTCAATTTGAATGGAAAATGGGTGAAAAGTGAGCCTTCATTGAGTCCATTGTCTGTCACGTTGTCTCAGATATAACTCAGTTTTAGGCGATGAGATCCGTAGTAATTATGTCGTCTTCCGGTGCTCCTCATATGGGGATTCCGTTGCATAGCAACAGATTCAAAATGAGAAGAATACAGAATATAATAGAAGACAGAAGTAGTGTAGAGAACATCACGATTACAACGAATGCCATTTCCATTGGGATCGCTATGAAAATGCAAGGAATCGGACTTTCACTCCAAATGCTATTTCTATTTTATTCACCCAAATCTCTATCACAAAAATCACATTTCTATTATAAAGAGCTGAATAAATATAAATCAGAGCAATCTCAGCATGAACATTCAGAGAAATTAATTTCAATGCATTCATTATTTCTAAAAAGTAGGGTAAATTAAAGTTTTAAATAATTAGATAGTTCCAGGGAGAAGATTATCCATTAGTATATTTGAAGTGTTGGCAAATGTAAGGGTCAAATGGATTTATCTTGCTGAAATATTTTCTCTTGAGTGGCTCTCCTTCATTAAAATGAGCTGAACTACAAACAAACCGCTTCTTTTTCATTAGCTTTCAGACAAATACAGAATTCTTTACATTAGACGTGAGATTCAGTTGTGTTTAGTTTGTATTGCAATGACTGCGAGTATACATCCAATCGTATAATCGGTCCAATCCTTAAGACTATTCTGTGCCGAAATACAACTGAATTCGTTGTTTTTTCTCGATTTCTCTTTTCTTTTCTCACTTTAATGAGTGAACAAAACAATAGAAATGAGAAAAAAGAGGAAAAAATAGAAGGAATTATTATATATCTAAGACAGGGACGGCTACTCTACTCTATCTCACTGTTGTGGGTCTCAGGTGTGCGCTACCCATCGCAAGCCTTACGCGGGACTTAGCCATCGAAATCCCAGTAGATGTTAGACTGAGTTATACTGAGTCAGACAGTGACAAAACGAAAGGTTTATCTGATTTGTGAGGCAAACAATCTAAAGAGAGGTCTCTTTTCCACTACTCTTTGCCAAACATTAGAACAAAATATTAGTCTTTCATTTGAATGTTGTTTATATTAATAGAGAATAAAAGGCAAATGTTTTAGCATTTTATTTGGTTTCTAATTTATTCATTGAGTATTTCTAATTTACTTGAGTGACAATATTCTTAGCATTCATTTTAATTATCAGAAACTTCTTATGAATGTATTTGAATGACATTTTGTTTATTATAACAATTTATATATAACTTATAGGTTTAATAGAATTTTTGTCAGCTTTTTCTTAATAACCAACTCTTACTTCTATCACACAATGTGTGGCAAAAAGTGTTTTTTAAGAAAACTTTTTCAATGTTTGGTTGAGTATAGTAGTCATGGAGACGAGGATTGTCTTATTTTCACAACTATTTCATACATTTTTAGCTGAAAGCAATTTTTGCATACAAACTGCACGCGAACTCTACAATAAAGACTATGTTTTACTTTAAAGTAAGGCAACATTTAAGCCTCACCTCATTGTCCAATAAAGAGAATTGAAATATAGTAATGAGATGTGGGAATAATAGGCTATAATAGGCTATAACATGGAATAACTTGAGTTAATCTTTTATAAGAAGACAACAGTTTTAAAGTAGAGATCAAATTGTGTAATAAGTCTTCGGTAGTATTGAAATGAGACATTCATTCACAATGAGGTGGTATTGGGTTTAGATATTTAGTCTTCAAGTGTAATATGTTCAGTGCACTGGTGAGTTTCCCGAAACCACTGGGCCGTGAAATTGTCTGTCGATCCCATGAGAAGCCATTGGGATATAGTGTAGGAAAGATAGACGAGAGGAGAATACGTTGGCATCCCTTTTAAACTTATCTCATTTGACATAAACTAAAAAGCAATGAAACGCACAGCACTTCAATCATGCATTACTTGATATCGCAGTTTATAATAAATGACTGATCAGTCAATTCGTGAGATTTGTTTATTTAAACACAACAATAAAGACCATTGAAGTCACATTCAAGTCATCCCAATCTTCACATTTAGAGCTCAAGTCATAGCTATCTCTCAGACGATTAAGTTTTAAAAATAAAAAACTATTTTTCATCCAAACAATGATTTACGACTCACATATATTTTGGCATCTTTTCTAACTCATCCATTTTTGTTCAAGATCAATTAGTTTTTGTGTCAATTAAATTAATTATTTTGACTTTTTAAATGTCATCCAATTTTTCAATTCAATTGAAGCTTAGAATCGGAGAAATAATGAATAAAATTTTGAGTGAAAAAAATGAATTGAGAATAAAATGTTTTAAAATGACATTTGAGTCACTCATCCATTGATTGCTAGATTGTATGCATTAATTAATGCGTTGATGTGTTCTTAAAGCATGTATTCATAGCTCGACTTCAACAGTAAAAAGATTGAAAATAGCGTACAATTCTATACAATACTATTGTCTGATACCAGAGCTGTGCTTCAGAGCAGAGCCGAGCCTATCACTGATGAATAATTAATGTGTTCTCTCTTTTACAGGTAAAAAAACTCATTATTGTAAAGTAGAGCTCCAAATGCAGGGTAAGAGCGAAATAGACTCAAATTGCATGAATTGAATGCTTAACAAAATTTTAAGTAAATTAATGTGTGAACTATTGACTGGCAATAAACCAAAATAGTAAATATTAATACTTGCATCCCTTCAACCGGATTTCTCAGCACCACCACAACTACCAGTGCTTTCTATTAGTGAGCGTGCATTGAATGATAATCATTTGGCACACAGTCTGTCCTAATGTTAGAGTTACTGATTCTCATTCCCTATTTATTAACGTATAGAATACACGTCTCTATTCACCAAAACTGATAAATATATAAATATATTTTGGCGTAAATTTATTGAATATTTATTACGTTAATTGAATTTATGGCCTTTTCTTTATGATTGCATACATTTCATAAAAAGCTATGCTTTAAATTCATTCTAAATTCATGCCAAGCATTGCAGTCATTGTAAGAGCATTTAACTTAAATATTCACAATTCACGGGACGAGCAGAAGATATATGTTTTCATTATTGGACTCAAACACAATTAAATAATGCATTAAATATATAATGAAAATGTCAGCAAAACAACATAAAAAGCATAAAATTTATTACTTTTGAATTCTCAACAAAAATTAGAGCCTCCTATCAATTCTGCAGACAATTGAAATTGCAAGCTCATCTCATTGTTATCTAAGATGATAGTTCGGTGATATTTGATATTTTGATAATGTGTTAACTAAAATTGAGGTAGATTAAAATGATGTGAATAAACAGAAATGTGGTTGGCAAGTGTTGTGGATAGTAATTGAGATGTTGTCACTTCTTTAAAATCCTGTGGGCATAAAAGCAATGTTTGTTTCATTGATTGCAGTGAACATATCTGTGCTGTTGGTATGTTTGGTCAGCAATCTGTGAATCTGTGCTATAGTTTGCTTTGAGGCAAAACCGCGGCCTAACTATTGCAGAGCAGAGCATAAAGTAATGAGCGAAGCATTAATGTCATCACTGATGCCGAGAACGCGCTTTTACTTTAGTTTATACCCGCAATAATTGCGTTAGACATAGATGGGCTCCGGCACAATAAGTCTGTGCACTTCTCTTATGTTGGTCTTCCATCACATTAATCAGGTTAGCCATCAAAAAATGCCAAAACACTTGCAATATATGACCCAATAAAGACATATTTATTCAAAGTTTCAAACATTCGACTCTTAATTTCAGAGCATCTATCTCAATTATATCATTTGTTAGGCAAGGATTCAGATAATATATAACTTTATAATTGCAATGAAAAATTTAAAATATGTTTACTTCAACTTCTATTATATTTGTAATAAATTGGATTTTATTATGAAGTCCAGAATACTATTGACAAATGAATTTAAAAGAAGAGTTTTGTGGAAGTGTTTGATTTGGGGCTAATCTGAGAGTGAATTGCAATTATTTGTGCGAAGAATTAGCGCCAATTCGAGAGTTGAGACATAAGTGATATGCAATTCATGTGGAGTTTTGGTTCTATCGGAGAATTGCTCGAAATAACTAAGTTTTGCACAGACTATGATAGCAATGAGAAGCAAAGCATAGAGCACTGGCAGGTCATGTCTGGGAAATAACATCACAATCTCTCGACTCTGCACTCAGTAACTGTTTTGCACACTCTATGTGTAGAGAACTGTATAAAAGCTTATTTCTGGTGCACTCAAAAACTCTATCTCTATCTGATGATTGTGACGAAGAAAAATAGCCGTTTCTGGTGTAAGCATCTGTTCGGTTCTCATAGTGAAGGAGGGCTTACATTATGAGTGTCTGTAGAGAACTGTACCCACTTTTGCATCACTTCTACCATCACTGGCAGGCAATGCAATGCAGACATAACTTCTCTGATATTCTTCTCTTTTATTCTTCTTTTTAACTTTTATATACGTTTTAGTCTCCAAAAAACGCAAACTACGAATGCATTGAATACTGTTTGCAATTGTGTGCAATAAGTTAGAGTCAGTCGGTTCCAGTTGAATGAACTCACTTCTCAGCACACATTAGTTGGTCCACAATATAATACTCCATCGCCTGTTCTCCTCTCTATTCCGCACTAACTCTATGTTTAGTTTATAAGAAATAAATTGATATAAAAATATATACTTTTTATATACACAGAGGTTATAGTAGGACTAAAAACTGTTTATAACAACGTTAGTAATAATTGCTAGAATGGATGAGCTTATCATTCAATCATCATCTTGAGCTTGATTTCGGTCACTATTGTACCGAACATATTATGATGTTAGAGGCCAAACATATCCCAAGAATAAAATGTATGGCCAATATTGTCGAGGGCTTAGCCTATTGTGTAGTCTCTTCTAATGTAATTAAGTCTAACTCTTTGCTTAACTCTTTGCTTTCCTTTCTCTCATTTATTCGTCAATGTTTTTGTGTTAACTGTCTCTCAATGTTATACTTGCCTTCTGACAGCTGACACCAAAACAAACACAAACCCTTCATTACAAAAAGGATAGCTCTGTATGTGTGAACACAAATATTTTTATCCAAAAATTGATAAAAGAGTTGAATGAGTAGAAGATCTCTAATAATAGAGAATAAAACCAAAGGTTTTGCTTTTGATGACAAATAATAATAGTCTCGTCATTAGATGTAATTCTTTGTATTTAACACTCAGAATATTGTGATCTTATATCACATGGCATTCATATTCACACATTATCTCAATGTCTATCGTTATCACTATATTTCTATTGTTATTCAAACGGCTTAGAAGTTATCGCAGTTTAACTCCGATATAAAAATGCTTTGGAAACAAAATCATTTAAATGTTCAGTACTATTATGGTCTGCATTTTTGCATTCGTTCACAATTTTTCCCAAATCTCCCCTTTTATATGAAACAAAGCGTTGGGCACTCACTCGAAAGGGTGGTATTTAATACTATACTAGAGTTGGGAAAATGTTTTGAAGGCAATGCCAACGCAATTGAGTGCTGCGAACACACAATTGTATGCCTCATAGAATGAAAAGGCATTTATTGTGTTTATATGTGAGGAAAAACTTCATAACATTTGTGAATATCAGCGAACTTTAACTACGAGTCCTAACAGTCCGACTATGTATTGACAGAAATATTGCAATACATCGCTATTTGACACATTTGTATGACATCCAAGACTTATATGCATAGCACTCACTCTGACAACTAATATATAACTACTCTGACGGCCCTCTCATTCAAAACACTCATATTTTCTCTTTAATTATTACATTTATTTCTCAAGATTTTGATTTTTTAACATAAAGTGAAATATAAATTCATATACCAATGAATGTTTAAATATTGTTTATGAGTAAGGTTAAAATTAGATACAGGACTAATTTTATTTAGTTAAAATAACATCCAAATGTATTTGAAGTGCTTTTCAACTAGTTTAGTTGGATTTAATTAAATATTCGTCTGAATAAAGCTTTTAATTAATAGCCGAAAGCAATAGCAATGAATGCAATGGAAAACGATTTATTCGAGTTTGAGATAAATTACTGCTTAATATTGTTAATCATTGTTTCAATTGTCTGATTGCGAATAACTCAATACAATTAGGTTTTATGCTTACAACCAATGCTCAGACTATTTCATGAAATTAGAAGAAGAGCTCACAAATCAGTGGAAACGATAAATGAAGACAAATATAAACCAAATCTATTCTTTCGGACACACATTAAAATCAAAAGCGTTTCTATTAAATAACTACAAACCGATTCATTAAATTGAAAGACCGTTAATGCATATAATTGTTATTTCTTTCAGTCATTTGTTTAATTTGAACCAAAAATAAAGCAAAAGTCATTCAATCGAATAGTTTATCCATAAATCGTATCTTAGGATACATTTTAGCGACTAATGTGTTAATTATCTAATAGTTGTGGACAGAGAACACAATTTGCCAAATATTGGACAGTGAATGTAGAATTGCCATTAATCAAATTAATGATTGTAGGACAAATATCACCACCTACAAGTATAAGTTTGTGTTGATTTTAAATAAAAAAGAGCGACAAAATCAATGATAATATTAAATAACTGACTTTATTATCATTGATTAAAGAGAAAACATTTGAAGTTTGTTTAATCATTTGATGACACGTGGGATGAAATATAAGTGATTCCCTGTTCGAGAGCTTAGGTATGAATCGATCCTCAAATCAGATGTATTTGCCATTCAAGTCACAGCACTCGGAGTTGTAATCTTATCGATTGTGAATTTGCTCAATGAATGGGATTTTTCTAAAACAAATATAGAATTCTTAATTCATAGAATAATATTGAGTAAAGACTTCGATCGTATGGCAAAAACTCTAAATTCATATCACGATTGTTTGAAAAATTATTCAAAATCAGGAAATTTAATTAAATTCATAAATTTTTGAGAAATCTATAGTTTATTGCAATTAAACAATAAAACAAAGAAATGATTAAAATATTGAAATTCCTTTTTCTAAATATTAAACTTTTCTTCGAACTAAACTTCTCCCGAGTTTTAGATCTATTTATAAATTACTGAAACGTCAATAGAATAAGCGGAGAGAGAGAGAGAGAGAGAGAGAGAGAGAGAGAGAGAGAGAGAGAGAGAGAGAGGACAGGGAGGGCGATAAAGTAACTGCTGCTGTTTAAATGATGGCCGATGAAAATGCAAGTGAATTAAGAGTAAGAATAATGTTCTTTACTAACAAAAAGTGTATTAGACTATCGCTATTACTTTGAGTACATTAAGTCAGTTCTGGTAGTGGTGTATAAGTTATGTCGCTTTTCTTATTCTCTCTCTTCTGTGACACTTAAGAGCTATACGTTAGACAAGAAATAAGTTTGATTTGAAGAATGAAAAATAGTGTCGAGGGCCATTTACAGACTAAACATGTGAAATAAGTTTTGCTTAGCACTGGTGGCCGTTAAAAATATGATTAACAATAGTATGCAAGTTATTCGCATTTGTTTTTTCGTTTCACTTAAATTGAAAACTTTTTTCTCTCTTTTCATTTCTCCCTTCGCTTTGTTTTCTAAATCAAATGAATGAATGCGCGAACGAAATGTCATTTTCGGAGTTTATTCGTCAAAATATTCTCTCTGTTTGTGTTTCTATGCTTTTTATGTATAATAAAGTAATGGCATAAAAATTTCACTCAAAACAAAGACAAACTAAAAAGAGAGAATCAAATGGAGAACGAAATGAGTAGAGAATGAAGACTAGACTGTATGTGCTCTCAATCACATGACATACACTTCTTTGTGTGTGTCTGTGCGTGACTTTTCTGCTCCATTGGTTTTATTAGGAAAAGCATCGCATTAGACAATAGAGTAATAGACTAATAGTCGGAGCACAGGTGCACTTCGCCGCTACATTTAGCGCTATCCCATTGCACACAAGCATACAATTCATGACCAAAGAAAATATGCAAGACTTGCAATAATAGGGATAGACTTGTATTGTTTCCAATTGATTCTAACTGAGAGACAACACAATAAATGAGAGCTAGAATTTTGTCAAACAGGTTAACGCTACCTATTTATTACAATCACTGCCTGTCTATTCTGTGCCATTCTGGCCAATTCTGTTGTCTTTGATTCAATAGATAGGAAATACACAAAACAGAATCGAAAATCTTTTCTTTATTAGAAGTTCACTGAATATACGTTTAATGATTGTTCTGATTGTCTTAAATGGATTCCAATGAATCTTAAGGCAGACATTCAAACGAAACAAACAATTGCTTCAAATAAATGAAGGCTTGAGTTCTGGCAGAAGGCATGCAATGAATGAGACGTAAGAATAGAGTTTTAGACATAACTGTTAGACTTGAAAGAAAAGACACGACAAGTATTGGATTGGCTTTCGCTCAATTAATTTTGTCGCCATGTATTACACGCCACACATTTCCCACAGATCTGTCAATCATCTTATGATAGGCCACTGATTCTCATATCAATAAACACAACACTTTACCCAAACAATTATTATTTATTTATTCCACTATTTTTACGAATCTATTTCTTTAACACTACAATGGTAATCTTATTGTCATTTTATTTATCCAAATGACCCATTTCATTTAAATATTCATTGGTTTATTCATAATGGTGATTCTGAGATTCTCACAATCATTTACTTTGTGTATGAACTTGATTTGTCGTCAATTCAATTACATATCTATTAATAATTGAAAAATGAAAGAATCAAATAAAAAATTGTCCATTAAATTGAGCGAAAGGCAGGAAAAAGCTCTTGGTAACCTCTACCACTCCATTATAAATGATATATTGACCATAAATGTTGGCAAAGGTTAAAAAGTTCATTGATTATAAAAAAAAATAGAGCAACAGAGAGAGTGATGCCCTTACCATCAGAGTGTGATCGACATCATCTCTCTATAGGATATAAATTGTTTGTTTGTCGCAAAGATTTTGCTTTATTCAAACGTAACTATAGAAACGTGACTCACGAGCACTGACTGCAGTTTACTATTGAAAACGAATCGGAATAAAAAAAAGGTAAAACAGTGAGAAAAGCGCTGCTAAATACTGACTACAAGAAAATACTAAATAATAGCTGCGATCCAATGAAAGGAACATTTATGGCATTGAGGACAGGGAAACAATCTGACAATTTTCACACCATTAAAATATGAGAATAATATTTTCTGAATCTTTCTTTTGAGTTCAGCATATTTTGAGCCCAAAATATGTTATAATTTGTATAAAAAGCGGGACTCAACTCAACCAGATTTCAATTATAATACATTAATCTTTTGGCTCTTTTTATTATAATTCCGTTTTTGTTCATAAGTTCTCGTAAAAGGAGACAGAAAAACATAAGTGAGTTATAACTTATTTTTGGGGAAACTAGACTTAAGCACAGCATATATGGCGAGAGAAAAATAGTTGGAAGTAATGATATATTCTCTGTTACATAGAAAACAAGTGTACTTACAGTGAGAAGGAAATAATCACAAAATAAGAACTCTTATGCCATGAAATTGAAGCGACAGAAATACAGCGATTCATTCGAGCAATTCATTAAATATTACTCCAGTTTTGCACTTTTTAATGAAAGCTCGAAGGCCTCATCCAATATCCAAAACTATAAATCATAGCCTTTCCTCTCATAATAATTATTTAAAAATACTCAAAGAAAAACATTTTCAGTTATTTGAGTGCAACAAAAATGAAGTCATAAAAAATAATTGATTCACAAATATATTGCCGTTTTTGATGAGATATCAATATTCAGATATGTTTTCACATAATTTATATGAATTCAGAAATGATTTCTGTTATGCTTTTCTGGAAGTAATTCATTCGAATCATAATAAATGATGGTTTCAATCAATTATTCATTTCTGCCCTAATTCTAACCCATTTTGCCCATATTACCATGCTTTAAAATATGCAAATTTTCTATTCATAATTTATGTCGATTAACAAAAAACTGATAAATGAGCAAGGTGAAATTTTAAGAACTGATCTGAGAAGCTAAATTAGGAACCTTGCTGATCTCTATTGTGTTTTGTTTTTTATACAAAAGATAACAATATTTAAGTAATAAAAACTTTAATTAATGTCTTCTGGTTTTGTTAAAGTGAATGTCATAATCGATATGAATATTAATTAATATCTAATAAATACAATGAATTGTTTTTCTGGAAACGTTAGCTGACAAATAACATAACATGTGAGCACATGTATGGCCAGCACTTGTTTATCCACAATTTTATGAGAAAAGGAATTCACAATAAATCTACCCTTAAAAAGCACTTCACTGCATTGCTAATATTTAAAACAGGGCATGATATTACATTGCTCAAATTTTTTTGCTAATTAAAGCCTGGTAATACATTTAAATTACTGGAATTTATCTTTTTTTTTATCAATTTAAAGTAAAATCAATATATTGATGTATATTTAAACTATAAATAACTGATGCATTTTTGTATAGAATTGTGCTGCCTCAATGCTATTTACTCCTGCAGCTGACACACAATAGTTGGGTTCTGTTTGTTGCTTGCCATAAGTGACAGGACTGGGTATGGGGTCAGTCTCCCATTTGAAGCAAACATAAAACAGTGGGAGCAGTCAGCGCTTGCATGGATTGCTTAATATAAGATTTGATTGATGGCACTTTGATGAAGACCAGTGCCTCCACTTCTCTGTTTTCTGTAAAAACATAATCCAAAAGCTTATGAGTAAGAGATGTTCTGTTTTTATATTCAAGAACTAAAAACTTATGCCATTTCGAGCATAAATATCAGAAATAGAGTACAAATAAATTTCCAAAAACTATGCTTTGAGTGAACTTTAATCGCTTTTCGTTAGATTTCTACTGATTTTTAGCTGCGATTCCTTTTTTCTCTACTTTCCACTCAAACTAATTATATGTTTTATTTTGGAATTAAACAAAACTTTTTGCTTTGAATATTCACTACAAATGTCATCACTATCTCTAATAAGTGAGTGAAGCACTCAACTCATCAAACCGTTAAAAATCCTTTGTTTTTAATTCTTCTTTTTGTAAAATTACATCTATTAATGCTTAAGACTTTCAATGCTTTTATAAATTTGATTCTTTGTTTCTCATTTGCTTTTTACAGCTCTCTCTCTCTCTCTCTCTCTCTCTCTTTGATCCCTCCTACCGGACCCTCTCTTACTGTGATATGAGGACCAAATTTGTCAGTAAATGGATATAATGGGTGATAATCAAAGGAATGAAAAACATTATTTCATCGCATCAATGAAAACTTACCCAATGACTAGAAATCAAGAGTTAGGGAAGAGTAGAGTGGAGTAAAGTTGGGTCGAAACTGTTCTCAGTGTTGTTCACCAGTTTTGCTAACAGTATTAAATGTATGGCGCACTCAATCATTTGACAAAAATCAATTAGAAATAAGTCTATAACTATCAGCGATTCTCTCATTGCCTTTCACTTGACTTAACCCAAAGCACTGATAGTTTGAGTAAATGCTTAAAAACTACAATCAAAAGAATAAAAGATATTTTTGTTCAAAACTCCAAATTTTTTGAAACTTTTTAAGTTTTTAATGTTTGTCTGAATAACAGTTCTTTGAACTATAAAAATATGTGTTTTAGTAATACTTTTACTGTTGGCTAAAGAGCTTCAAAAGATGAAGAGATTGTGATTTATTATTTAATAGCAGATAAAACATAAATTCTCAAATCAAAAAACTTTAGCCCTTAATATTTTAGCAACATTTAAAGCAAGATTACCTTGCTTAAGACAAATAGTTTTAATGGGTGTTATATATCAACGATTATGTTTAAATCTGTGCCAATTTCATTGAAATATTATTTGTTTGGTCTTAAAATATTTAAATAATAAATAAAAGAATAGTCGAGTAATAGCTTTAGAGATGAGATATTTATGAATAAAATCTTTTCATTAAATGACGAAAACATTAGTTTCAATAAAACTTTTTTTTATTTACATAAATAATGGAATCGAAAGTTGATTAAAGTTTGAATTGTTTTTGCTTTTCTTCGACTATTAAAGTATCTTTAATTTATTGGATTTACCATAACTACAGAATAGATAATTTTGCGTTAATTCAAATGGCTTTTCAATAATTGCTAGTTTGAGGCATTGGTTAAATGTCATATCCAGTCCTATACCGTTAGCTCTTTGTATTGAATGC
>JAQIWF010000885.1:0-14915 GCA_034694965.1 Ceratozetes gracilis
ATTTAAGTTCGTTTGCCTTAAGTCTGATATCATAAGAATGATCAAAATATTTGTCATGCTAATTTTTCATCATTTCAATATACAATCTGTTTTCTCTTCATTAGGCTATTAGATATCACTCTGAGATAATCTTTTGTTATTCCCTTGTCATTTAAAACTTTAATTAATTTGTCGTGGGGGACGGTATCAAAAGCGTTTGAGAGATCTAAGAAAATTAAATCAATACAGAGATTGTCCTTGTCATTTAGGGAATTATGGTTATCTAAATATAATATCATGGTTATCTAGGAAAGATGCTATATCCTAGGAAAACAAGGATTTGCAAAGGGGTATAGACCAAATTGGCCTTGAGTTTTAAGCTCGGACAGATCCTCTTCCCCCGGTTAGTCCATCTCCTATAAGTTTGGACCCCCCCCCCTCCACTAAAGTATTGATGTGTACTGTGCACAGGGTTAGCCATCCAACTCAAACTTCAGGGGGGATAGGCCAGGAAAAATGGCGGATTTTTCCAAAAAATGTCAGGGGGGGATTTAGGGGAGGGATAAAATGGCCGCCGATCCAAGATGGTGGCTGAAAAGATGCATTATATTTTGTTTCTATATATATATTAAATAGCTATGTTTTCAACTAAATTAGCCTTAATTTAACTTAAATATAGTTTAAATCCAGTTAAATTAACTAAATTAGCAAAATTATCAAACAAAATGGAGGTATATCAGGAAAAAATAGCCGCCGTCCTTCGGCCGGCATCCAAAATCGAGAGGGCCCTCGTTTCTTTGCGGTTATGTATTACAATTTTTTGCAAAGCCCAGGGGGGACTTTTCACAAATCTCAGACCTCAGGAAAGATTTCCGGCAAATCCCCCCTATGACTAACCCTGATATTTATCATCCTTGATTTTAACAAAACTTACGATATTATTCAAATATACAGACGTTTTATCATGGTCCTGGAATTTTCAATAAAAGTCTTAATGTTGTTAACCATTTGATTCGTACTTAAATATGCGAATAAAAAATTATAATTAATATTTTTTATCTATGATATTCCTCCATAAAGTAAACTTACTAGTGTAAAAATTTCATTCAAAAATTTTAAGAGTTACCCAGGTAAAACTTCAAAATTCAATTTTCAAACGTTTGGAAAATGACAAAATAATAATAATAAATTGTCGAAAATTGGACCAAGATTAAAAATTAAGTTAAATATTATTAAGAATAACAAGTATTTAAATCATTGTTCTTAAGTTTAATATTTTTTTGCAAATATTATAAAACTTTACTGGAAAAAATAAAATATTTGAACTTTTCTTAAAGTAATCAAATTATAAAATAATAATTTTATTTAGAAATTACATTTTTAAAATTTAAAATTTAATTTTCAATTTTTAATTCACAGATTATACATCCTTTTCAATTTAATCTTGTTTACTTTACCTAATTGTGTGCGGGGCATTTTATCTACTAATATTACTCCGCCTCTTAATTGCTTGTATTCATCAACGCGTGAGTTAACAAATTGAACAAGTTCATTTTCTGTTACGTCTTCAACAGTAGTGACGAAAGCCAATGGAATTTCACCGAAATATTCTGATTTGATGGCAATTACGGCCGCATTTTCCACCTTCTCGTGACTCATGAGAATGCTTTCCAACTTTATCGGTGAGATTTTGTAGCCTTTGAAAAAATAAATAAATATTTAAATCACAAGGAACATATTTTATATTTCAAGCGTTCATTAGGAAAGTTATATCTAATAGATTTTTTTTATTAAACTTCCAAAGTATCTCTCCTTAAAAATCTTTAAAAATTGTAATTGAAAAAAGATGAGTTTTGGGGTATTCCCTACGTGATCTCACCCCAACCCCTCGCAGCCAATCTTTGCCATTTATGGTTTAAAGCCATGAAGCAGTATAATTACTACACTTTATATTGTTTTACAATAAGTTTAAATATCCGTTTAATTCAGGGGTCGCCATAAGGGAAGAAGGGGGGTAAACGCGGATAACACCTGAGGTTTGAGATTTTTCCCAAATACCCAATGAGGTTTTGAAAGCCTTAACATTACGTCTATAAACAAGCACTAGGTCTGTCGAGATTTTTTTTTGGCCTCAGGGGGGGGTATAAACACCCCCTAAACTTCGAGTTGGATGGCAACCCCTGGTTGAATTGACACAATATTATGGCTTTAAGTTATGCAATTCCTTGATAAAGTTCATAGATTGTGCTCGGACATATTTGTAATAAAATTAAAAATCTACCTGCAATGTTGATATACATCTTAATGCGATCACATATAAACACATTATGATCTTGGTCATAATATCCAATGTCTCCTGTTTTTAAAAAGCCATCAGATGTAAACTGTTCCTGATACAACTCATCATTGCCAACAATGCCAACACAGATCTGTACATAAATAAATAAAAATTTAATAACCTAGAAATTCAAAAACCTAGGTTGTGTTTACACTATCGCTAAGAACGCAAATCTGTCCTGGACTGTTATCTGGTAAATTATTCCCCTCTAAATTATATGTCAATAACTTTTAGCTTAGTTCCTGGCACTAGCTTTCCAACAGTTTCCACATTTGAAAGTGACCTTGCTTCACTTCGATATACGACTGAAATATCATTGCATTCCGTCAATCCATAGCCTTAATACAAAAAAAATATTTAAAAAAATTTTAGTACATTTTAAAAATGTTTACAATTTTGTAGAAAATTGAAGTCATATTTCTCTTTAATATCTCGGTATAAATCTTCAGACAATGACTGACCGGTACAGTGAAGAGTTTTCAAATTGCTAAAATATTCCTTGGTATACTTATCGCAATTTTTGGCCAGATAAGCCAGTTCTGAGGGAATTATTTCTGTGAAGGTTATTTTAAATTGGTTGATCAGTTTGAATGTATAATCAAAATCAAGCCAATTATTTATCACTGCATATTGCGCTCCACATATAATTGCCATAAATAGGTATTCCTGGCCTTCAGGTGTGGTCATGCTGTCTGAAAGTAAAATGTCCTCACTTGTAAGATGCACAATTTCGTGGTGAGACAGTATGGATAACGAATTAAGCAAATTGCGATTGCTCTTTGACTATTTTCGATTTGCCTGTCGAGCCACTTGTTATTACCAGGGTTGCGACATCTAGTTCACTATTAACTGGATAATCAGAATAAGATGACCACTTTTTCTTAAATAATTCTTTAATAGTAGGTTGTTCAAATTTTCTCAAGGTAAAATCAACATTCAAAATCTCCTATGTAAAAATAATGAATAGAAAATACTAACAAGTTTGAAAATACATGTGTACATTCTATCTCATATTAACGAGTCTCAACTTGAGTAAGTTAAGCTTTTTATCTTATTCTTTTTATATTCCTGATAATGTTCTCTTTCCATCCAAATTAAGACGAGTTAATAGTGTTGCCAACATGAAATGGATAATTCCTTGTAAGCCACTTACATTCAGTTAAAATCACCTTGAGTTTCCATGATAAATTTTCATCGGTTCCTTGATTTTTAATTATATTCTTAATTTTTGCCTTGAGTTTGCATTATGGGATAATTTTTCATCCTTTAGAAATGGCAATTTCCTTGAAAATCAAGGCGATTCCTTGGGATTTGGCAACGCTACTTATGAGTGTGTAATAAAAAGCAGCGCTTACTTAATAGTAGTTTAGTCGAGAGATAATTGCTTTGAAATTAATATTAATGTCGAAAAAAATTATTTCTCACATAATTCTCTTCCTTTGTTTCTGTGGTAAGAGTTATGATTTTGTAGTGAAAGGAGAAGATATTCAAAACATTAGTTAACAGTATATTCGCTCTGAATATGAAAATGAGTTTTAACTCAATTTCTGTTTTTTACGTTTCTTTAGGAATAAAAGAGAGAGAAAGTGAGAAAAACTGCATAATTATTACCCGGAATATGAATAGAGAAGTTGTGTTCAGTAATGATAGACTGAAAATATTTGAATACAATGTATGCGGAATTACTTCTACTCAACCCATTATAGCCAAGGGGTAGTACCTAATGGAGCAAAACACTACTTTCATCCGGAAATCTACATAAAAAAATTGCATTAATGCTTTCACAACTTGCATAACTATAAATTAACATCTTGATCATGGTACAATTTACGTTGGAAATGATTCATAACCCGTTATGTAAAAAAGCTAATAACCCCCTGTCTATCCCATAGAGTCTATAAATCTCTTAACAGAATTTTGTCTTTGATTTGCAATTCAAAAGAATTGATTCGACAATAAATAGAAAAATCATTTTTTTCTCACATATTCTGTTTGAGGGATAATTTGAATGCATTTTTGTCATAAAAAAACTCATTTTCAATGAATGCGTTCAGTCGTCCGACACATCAATTATCTGTGAAACAAAAAGATGTACTGTTTTTTGCCCCTCAAATGTGTGTACTTTTGTGATAAGCATTAATTAAATTTATAAATCATTTTTGCTCACATTTCCCACTAACTCATCGATGCTCTTTCGGCAAAATAAGTCTACAAGTTCGCTCCTAGATGATTTAGCTAATAAATCTAAACAATTTATATGAGATTATTGCGCATGAATGAGCATGATGAATGTAAAGTTCATCCTAAAAAGTTTAAAAAACATCAATTCTTTGATATTTGAAAAAATGAAATTCTTTGCGGAGAATATATCGATATTTTGTGAAATGTATGAAATATTCATGAAATGTATGCACAAAACAAATGAAAAGAGAGGCGAAACTTATTTCTATAGAATTATTGAATGCAATGTTGAAAAATGCATTTGAAATAACTTTATTATATAATGGATGAAAAATTTCCCATTCCTTCCACTTTTGAATGCATTCAAAAGTGCATTATTTGTGTCATAATTACAATCAATACAATTCTCGCTCGAAATCAAACATCAAATCTATTGTGTTATAAGAGCGTAATTTCATGGAGTGCTTGAATATTTGCTAGATTCGACCCTGGCAATTCATATTTCAATTGTCAAGAAGCTTTCACTAGTTTTGCCCTTCAATTTAAAATACAATTCAGATGAACAAACATTTATACTATAATTATAGACAAATAACGATTTGATTGTTTGAAGTCATCTGAAAACAAACTTTTCTTAACATACTTTCAAACATTACTATTGTTTGATAGAAAAGTAGATATTTTTGAAGAGCTCTTCCTTTGAATACTCTTTTTCTTGTTTTAATTCATAATTTATTCATTTTATTCATTTCATATACGAATATAAAAAAAGATAAAAATAACATCATTTTCATTATAGACATCTCATTACTAAATTCATGTTTTGGGGAAATGGGATATCACTGGAAATGTGGTTATTGTATCGAAGAGCATATGAGGACTACTTTAATCATTCATAGATTATATACACAGAATGTGCTTTCTTTACATAAAACTGATGAAACATAAAAAAAATACAGAGTTGGGCATCAAGTTTCAGTTTTTCATTCGTGTCCAGAGCCCTGTCCCCAAGTGGAGCCGAGTGCTGTCAATAATATTGTATTTCTCAATAAATATGTCGAAAGTAATGCTTATATTATGCTAACAATGAAACCAATTTCGATGATTAAGAATTGATGTAAAAGAAGTATAAATATTACTACACCTTAGGATCTCTGGGCTTTGAGCTCGGGTTACATGAGTTGACTACCGCCTCAATCTGTGGAACGGCTTACGATGTGATAGTAATACAATAAACGCATATAAAAATACAAAGCTATCAAACTGTGTAAACATTATATGCCATACAATGAGATGTAATTTAATGTTTGATAGCAATGATAGCCAACAGTAAAAACTGCTATTATTTTAAGACTAATCACATGCAGACTATCGCGTAACTCAAACAAATCATTATGAAAATGATACAAATTTCATAAACATCATGCATAATTGAAGAATTAAAATTGTACACCAAGCTAATGGTGATAAGCAGGTGGTTAAGCTAACTCCCATTGATCAAGTTCCTAAATCTTAATTGAGAGACCTGTTCAGAATGTTGTCAAATAAACCATCCTTTCCTAACCCTTAGATGACAGCTTTGCTGTACAACATATTCTGGTGAAACAACTTTAAAACATTTCTGTAGTATTTCTGTTATATTAGGAAACGATCTTAAAATTGCCGTTCGTTTAGTGTCACCAAAGAATAGTCACTTTATTTCTTCCATTAGCCCTAAAGTCAACTTCAGTGACAGAACAAAAAAAGAGCACATTTTTGTTGGCGGAGCAAACGATGAGCTCCACTACCACTCAATCATCGTTTCTAATGTCACCACTTTTTTTCATTGGTCTCTATCTTATTGGTTGAAACTTAAAATTGATGCACAAAACTGTAGATGTGATTCATTTTAATATACATCAATGAATTCCAATTACTTCCAATCATTTGAGTCGATTGTAATCCTTTGTGTTTTTTATTCTGTGCTCTTAACTGTCATTTAATAAATAGGAGAGAATTAAATGAAATCAATTGAAAGTCTCGTCTCTTCTATCGATAGAGTGTTTCGATTTGTGAAAACTCTTTTAGAAATCAATTTATTAGAAGATTTAAAGAAATTGTTTAAACTGATGTCATCTTAGATCCAATACATAAGGAATTGATTTTTGCCAAATAAAAAAGCGAAACATTTTCTACATTTAAGTCCATTCATTGGATGCCAACTATTAGTTCCCTTATCCAACAAATTGATAGTAATTTATCTGAAAAGACTTCGTTGAAAAATGTTCACAAAATGTTGAGATATTGTTGAAAACGATAAAATTCTTTACCTCTTATGCTATAAATTACGTGAATTGAAGAAAAATGTTAGAATTGCTTCCAATTCCAAGTATTTACTCAAATGACAATTCATGGGTACTATTGCTTCAAGAATTTCAAGGTTTTCCAACTAAAGGAAGGCACGAAAATCTAGTTCAATATTTCCGTTCCTTTGGCTTTAAGTAAGGAAAGAGTAATTAATCATAATTTCGAGGCACAAGACTATGGCTCTGACTCAGGATATACTGAGCGATGAAAAAACAACGCAAAAAGAGGACAATTCTTCAGAGAGTGAGGCTATTATATGAATTAAATAAAATATAGAGTAGGCGTTCAATAATCCCATTAAGAGCTCAGACTGTAATCCTCGGAGTGATTCCATAGACCTGAAAATGGTTCGGAGTTTTCAAACATTTTTTTATGGGTTTCGTTCATTTATGTTAATGAGTTCATACTTTTGTCAATCAATGAGTAAATACTCATCAATAGTGGGGTCAGTTAACAGGGGACAGAATGGGAAGGCATTCAATCCATCATCTTTGAAACCAGTCATAAGATATCATTTATTTTCTTAAACTTATCATTCAATTAATTATTATCATTGAAACGGTCATACATTTAACGACTATTAAAATAAGTAATAAATTTTGTGAATTCTTCGGAAACAATCAATTTTTAAACATTTATTTATCGATAATAGCCGTCAGTTTACCAGATATTCGGAAGAAGTCGTAAAAATGAGATTTTATTATGAAATTCCTGCATAAAAGTAATGATCTTTTGGAAAATCAATGATATTTTTCAATAAATAACTTCAATAAAATTTATTATTATTATCAGAGTTCTGAATATAGATAAAAGCTCTCCGAGTAATTTATTTACTTAGACAAGCTTAATTTATTGCATGAAAGTCTTTTAAACCTACTCATCTGAGATTTCCTAGAAATCTGGAGCAAGTTATTAAGAATTTAGAATTTCAAAACCAATTTCAGGGGAATTAAAATGAAAATAGCCCAGAATATTTAAAGATATATTTAAAAATATTGAATAAAGATGTTCAATCTAATGAAAATATGAGCTTGGGATCAACAATAATATGCTCTTTGTAAGCCCACATACTTTGAGCTCAAATTCATAAGAGATTATTCTGTAGTCAAAAATCATTAAATGAAAGCCATTATAAAGTTATATAAAACTAAAAGCTTTTGTAAAATAAGTTCATTCATAAGTTGGAGAATATTTTATTCCCCAAAACGGCGATAAACTACAAGATTTGAAAGACTTTCTGTCAAAAGATTAAACTTAAATTGAATTTATATGATTGGGTTGTCATCAGATTCACACATTTCACGGCCTGTTATATGAAATGTAAAATCTCTTTAATTCAAAACTTGAGTAAAAGACTTTTCCTGGGATTTCATAGAATATAAAGAAATGACTTCTAATTAATTTTTTCCCATTTTTCCTAACCATGTCTTTCATGCGGTGCCATTGAAGGCAAGTGTATGTCACTGACAACGGGTTTCATCTGACATCTCTCACCAAATATCTATTCCATTGTGACTTTTGGAACAATTGAGATGAAAAATAGACAGAACTTAATACCAGAAAAATCTTAGAATAAAGAAAAATAAGAGATAAGACCCGAAGAAGAATATATTCAAACAAAGAGAATCCAATTAATTTTGGTTTTCACTCATCCCTCACATGTTATACAATCGTTGATATCTTATTCAATAGCTTTCAGTTTGTTTTAACCTACTATTAAATCCAATGATAGTCTCTTCTCTGGTTACCTATAGTACTCAATAAATCTTAAGAAATGGCATTGATCAAATCTCTAGTGGATTTTACTATTTTCAACTTGCTATAATTAAAGCATTCTACCTTGGGGATATTTGCTATATTTTGTAGAGTAGCTCAGCTCTAAAATAACATAAAACTATTTCCCAAATAAATCTTTATTTACATTTTTATATCACTATTTTATGATAACTTTTGACACAATTTTAAAAAAATAAAACTCTTATCGAAATTCAACGATAAAAGTCTGAACAAAAAATGTCTTTATTCTCAATGTCTTCAATAAAAAGAGTGTTTAATAAGTAGCGGAATGTTTGTCTTTTCCCATACCAGTCGTAATGCTATGAAAGGAAAGGCTTCTAATTCTCCCTATCCTTAGGATCAATGTTTTACCCGAAATAAAGTTCGAAAAATTACATTTGGTTTTAGTTTTATGACTCATTTTTCTGTTTTTTGTTTAGATCCACACTTTTCATAGGAGAAGACGACACGAAATGTCATTCAAGAGAGACATTCGGTGCAGAAATTGTTTGATATAAAGAACAACAAGAAATAGAAGAAGATTTATGGTCTCAGCCTATGTCTGGGTACAGGTCTGACAGCAAATACAGTCATGCAAACAGTGATCACATGTGAATGGAAACTATCTTCAGTTCGGAATCATTGGTGATGAGATTTGTTTACTATTTGTGCAATACTTGTGCTAAACTCTGTTCGGTTTATCTGTTGGGGACGACATCACATTCTCACCTCAAATAT
This sequence comes from Ceratozetes gracilis, assembly GCA_034694965.1. NCBI lineage: Eukaryota > Metazoa > Arthropoda > Arachnida > Sarcoptiformes > Ceratozetidae > Ceratozetes > Ceratozetes gracilis. The sequence continues at coordinate 9,359 of JAQIWF010000885.1, forward strand.
GGCCAAATGTGAAGCCATTCATGTGTTATCCACTCTATGTGTTCACCGATTTTTGGTGAACAATACAGTGACTGCGCTCTTAACTGCTGTTACTCTTATGTTGTACTTTGTGGACACTCAGAGCACTCACGCCAGACAAGTATTTACAAACTTTACTTTATATCACTAATCTCATATTGGACTTAAAATTTATCATGCACAACTTTTTATATTTGAATTGCTGTTCATACCATGCAATCAATAATTCAATGGATACACTCTATTTTGAGAATATAAGCATCTTAAGCTCAAGGGGAATTTTGCAATTTCACTTGCATAAAGTGATTGAAAGTGTTTAAATAAGCTAGCAAAATAAATTATTGTCAATACCCTTAAACTAGAGTTTGAATTGTTTGATCAAGGTTTAATATATTAGAATGAGAATAAAACTACCCTAATGGCAATTTTTACCAATTCAACTAATTGAACAATGTTTTCCAAACATACAAATTATAAATAAGCTTGATAATCGTCAAATCAAAATGTTGCTAATTAGAATAAGAATAACAATATTTATGATTCGTTTCTACTAGGAATGGCCAAGATACCCGGCTTCAAGAAAGTGGGTAGTGAAAATAAAAAATTCAGGCTGTTTATCCCGGATAAAAGTCACAAATCCTATGGGGAGGGGGGGGGGCGTTAGCAAAATCATCGGTTTTGTATTAAATTTTTGTTTTCTACAGATTTTAGGTCGATTTATGTGTTTGTCAAGAGATTTAATGAATAATTTTCTACAGTATTTCAAAATAACAGTATTTTTTGGTAAAATTAGTTAACTAAATTTAACGATAAATGTTAAACCTCATGGAGATTTTTTTGCTATACCCCCTTGGCCATCCCTAATGCGTTTCTCTGCTCATATATTCTTAATGAAGAATTCAGCAAAAAATTTGAATATTTTTGAGCCGCGAAATAGAGAGAAGAAGTGATAACCAAAACAGTTATCAATAAAGTTATTACATTTGTTAACAAATGTAGGAATAATTTTCTGCCATCAGATCTACTTCTAAATCAATATAAGAATATATTCTTCTCTTTTGTATTTTGAATTTGGATTCAATCCTTATTTTTATTGAATTATTTATGAATCGGTTATTTCATCTTTTTATGCCTTTATATAAATCTAATGTATTTCGTAATCTATTATATATTCTCCTATTGAGAGACACATTTGTATTGGAAATTGTGCTGCAAAAGTCATAGTCATCACAAATGCTGATCACACGACTGTCCTCTTCCATTGGATTCATTGGGAAGCCATTCATTTCAATACTGGATATCAAATTCCATGTATTTTCCAATTGATTCAGCCTTTCGTTATCTGTTTCGTAATAATATTGAATTTGATATTCATATTTCCAAGCAATGCGTAAGAGATTGTTTGCCCTCGACTCTTACCAGGGACCTAATGGTCTTATCTTCCGATTTCAAGTCATTTAATTTCCTTTGAATTTGAGAATACTATTCATTTTTTTTGCTTCGATTTTCCAGAGATTTCTTCAGAGTTGAGTGCTTTTTGAATCATGAATTTTATGCAAATCACTCAAAAGTTGTGCAAGTTACAAGATTGATTAACCTTTTGAGATGTAATCTATTCAAAAATAATGGACAGCAGTTTGTCATTCAAAGTGACAAAATTTTTGACTCAAAAAGTTTTTAATTTATTAAGTTTAGAATTTTTGTAAGCCTTTAAGGACTCAAAAGTTTATAACTAATCAAAACTATGAATCGGTTGAAAGCATTGAACACTTGATTTGATGAGATTTTCAGTGAAAACACATTTAATTATTGATAAAAAATGTAACCATTTTTAATAAATTTATTTGTGTGCAGAGTGTGGCCACAATACCGGGTGATCTGGTTATCGGTGCTCTATTCCCAGTACATCACACTCCGGGTCCAAAACAGGCTCAAACGCGGACATGTGGTGAAGTGCGGGAACAATACGGCATACATAGAGTAGAGGCCGCCTTTCAGACCATCGATAATATCAATAAAGATGAGAATATTCTGCCGAACATCACATTAGGCATTGAAATACGTGACTCGTGTTGGTATTCAGCCATTGCTTTGGAACAGAGCATTGAATTCATTCGGGACGCTATGGCTGCCAGTGATGAGAAGGCGGCTACACTTCAATCGGGACAGTTGGGGGACAACTCCACTGCTGTTTCAAATGCCAAAAGTGGTGGAAAAGTGACTAAAAACGACGCTTTCATTCAGTCTCCGATCTCACCTTTCGTGAGGGCGCCCTTTCTGTTCGCCCCCACAATCAACGCCAGTGCTATCTGTCCCAAGAGCTTCAAAAAAGTAAAAAACATTGTTGGAGTGATCGGTCCCGCCTCCAGCACTGTCACCATTCAGGTTAGTCCCCATTTCACTCATTTGTTACTTAAGTATATTTTTATTTGTTTTAAGAAATGTTTACAAATCATTAAAAAGTGATTTATTTGTTTCAAATAAGTTTTGCTTATTTTGGACTAAATTTTGATCTAATTTTGGAAATTTAGTCAAAAAGTCAATTTATTTTGTTTTTGGAGATTTGCTTATTTTTATTGGGAAGAAGTCTGGTGTTTTCAAAATGATCTTGATTGATTATCACTTCTATGCTATTCACTCATTCAATGTTATAATTATTATTTTGGAGAAAATTTTAATTATTTATATAAAACAAAATTAGATTATTATTTGTTTAACAATATTATTCCGAAACTCTTAAAATAATATTTATGTATGAATTAATTACCAAGTGTCTTTTATAACTGTCAATAAGGAAGAATATTGACATATATTTAAACCACATTATTCAACCTTGGTCATGTCTTCCTGAAAGTATCAATTTTAATCAGAAAAGGGAAATAAATTTAGTATTTAATAAAAGCAAGATCATATGCTTGAAGAGTCATTAGGTCTTAAAATTTCAAAATTTTAATAATTAGTTATTTTATCACAAATTTTATTATACCAAAAGTTGAGTGAAAGTCAACAAAATTGCTCATTAATTGTGTTTTAACGCAAGTATTGCATAAATCCCAATACTATTGGTTTGAATTTCAATTATATAACGATTTTGAGCCTAAAATATGATTAATTACAGGATTTACTTAATCTATCATTTATTCAAAGTTTAGAACAGAATTGAATCCCAAAAACAAATTTATAGATCGATAGCAAACATCCGACACTAGACTTCAGTGGCAGACATACAGAAGGAGAAGATATCTCTTGAAAATCAAATTTTTAAACCCATTATTCAAAGTATAGTATAATTTATAAGCATTAGAAGAAAGTGTATATAAAATATTTGCCTCTTATTTCTCGCAACCATTAATCCAATAATATTCGAGTGAAACGAAAATTTCTTTCAAAGCACTCGAAGAGAAAAGTTTTAGGTTTATATCAAATTCAATATCTCTTGCAATTCAAATATTTTCCATCAAATAATAATACTTGAAGTTTGAAAAAAGTTTAGCCAGGCTTAGTTTTCATCTCAAGTACTTCTCTCAGTGATGCTCAAGGTCTTACACCTCGACAATTGAGTGAAGTGGATTTAACAGTAAAATTTGTATTCAAGTGTCTAAACAATTTGCTTGATCATGTATAGATAGGTTTTTGACTCTGGGTCACACTTCGTTTCAACTAATATTGATACAAGGCATATTGATTTGACATTATTTACTAACTTGCAGGTTCAAAATCTTCTGCAACTATTTAATATACCACAAGTGGGATATTCGGCCACCAGTAGAGACCTGAGTATTAAGTCTTATTACAAATACTTTCTACGAGTCGTGCCCTCAGACCTGCTTCAGGCCAGAGTGATGGTAGATCTCGTTCGCAGCTATAATTGGACCTACATTTCCATTGTTTACACTGATGGTAAGCTATCGCTACATTTGAGCTATCTTATTTATTTTTATTCCATTTCAACATATTATCACAAAATCAATGTTAATAACCAAGGTAGACTTTCAATATAATATTGTGCCTAGGCGTAATAAAATGCAATTTGCGTTCATCACATTTATCCATGTGTAATTTGCTAGTTTAGATTATACTCAACCACATTAAAACAAGGAACTGCTGATAAAACTAACGAGAATTGCACGAATAGTTTGATTTGATGGCTGTCCCTTTCATTAGATGAGAAATGGGGAGCTGTGGGCGAGAAAAATAAAAATTAAATCTGGGATTGAAGTCAATACAAGTTTATCTATCGTTGACTTAACTCTATATATCATTATTTTCTGACAACAAAAATAAGATGAGTTTTGTGTTAGTTTTAGTGTTTGGCCACAATTTTCTCATTTCCTCTGAGCTCTTCCCTCCTCTCCTCTATCTTTCACTTTATGATTGTGTTTCAGAATAATTATATTCATAGGACTTTAGATAAAATCATGAATTACTTGCTCAATTTAATTTTGAGTTTCCCCTTTGTCATCGTTATAAAGATTATATTTATTTTGAGAAATGGACTCTTTTTATCGTTTTTCCAATTTTTTTCGAGTCATTTCTGATCAAAAAAGTCCAATAATTTTTGCCATTTGTTAAAATTTATTTACACTTTTATTGGTTTATATTTCTTCGGGACTTATCTCCAAACAAAATATGGTTTTTCTTAGAAATACAAAATTGTTTAAACTTATCAAATGTCAGACAACTTTGTGTTTCGTTTTACTCTTTCTTTGATTCATTGTTTCGCTGCTATTATTGAGAGAAATATTTCACATATTTTTTACAAAATGTGATGGTTTAGTGCAATAGAGTAGCTTTTGAGTGGAATAAAAGCAAATTTAAACTTTTATTGTGATTGGATTTTAGTTCGCAGTTTTTGCAAATGTTTTTGAATATATTCCGCATAAGAATTGAATAAAATTTATATGAAATTTGTTTAATATATGACATAAGAATAAGGAACAAGAATATTGTCATTTATTTATTTAAAGCCGACATTTGAGACATTAAATTAAATGTAAGACTATTTTTGGGACTGATATTAGTTTTTGTTTATTTGATTAAATTTTTGCTTAAAGAAAGTCAAAGAAATGGGCAAAAGTTTGAGGAAATTGAATAAATTGTTTACTTTAATATGGATTGTGTTTTGGCAGTCATTTTCGAGAAAGTCATTCACAATATTTCTCTTAACTAATGGCCAAAAATTCAATACAAGAACTGAAAGATTTTTAAAATAAAGAATTGATTTTGATTTTGGGTTTGGAGTCAAATGTTTTGTTAAATGGAGAGTAGAAATGATGGCTCTTATAGGGGGAGAGAATCTTCAACTTATGATCTAATTTCCTGAGTTTCTTATCGCATGATATTTACAACAAATAGTGGTTTCAAATTATATGCTTTGGTCTCTCAATCACTGACTATTAAATGTAAATATTTCTGACATCAAACCATTTGAAGGGCTCTTTTGCTGCACATCTTCTCAGCGTTTCTCAAATTCAGACCAAAATTCAATTTTCAATGAATTACATCTAAATTTAGAACATTCTCTCTCTCTCTCTCTCTC
>JAQIWF010000886.1:0-14906 GCA_034694965.1 Ceratozetes gracilis
CAAAAGTATTTTCTAATTGTTCCGTTGTTAACGTAAGAATTCATTTTCTTTATTTGCAACGTAACGTTTCTCGATAGTAATAAAAGAGCCCGTTAATAATAAACAAAATGATTCTCTTTATTAGCAACGTCCGGGGGTGGGGGGTATCAGTCTAAAAGTGTCATACTTTGTAGAAACTATATATAGTATTTTCTTCAAAACTACTATTAAAAATTGTAATACAAAACCGATAAGTTTACTATAATCTCCCTTCACTTCATACATCACTTTTGACTTATTCCCTTTCCCTCCCTAGCTCCGTACGTGCTTTGTAAACAAGCCCTAATTTAATTTTTTGCAATTAGCTAGCTATTTTACATATTACCAGCGTTCTAAAAACTAAAAAAAAATTGACCCAATCGATATCTTAATAAAGTGAATATAAATGACATTATTCTTATTAGTATAAACACATATAAGATTACAAAAGTGTAATAGAACTTAATTAGTAAAATTTAGTTTGAATATTTTATTTTAAGGCTCTGACTATTACTTTTGCACGATTAGTATATTCAGCGTTATTTGAAATGTAGATCGAATCTATCTCTCATAAATTTGAATACAAATTATATTACATTATAGCTAACAATAAGATGAACAAGGTCTTTTTTAAATGGGCTCAAGGGGCTTGCTAAAGTTTAAATAAAAGATCTATTTAACCCAAGAAATCCATACTGCCATTTGTTTTTGTTTATTGTCACGTGACTCTAACAGTTGTAAGAGATGACAAAACAATAATCAAAATTGTTATAAGGCATCTTGAATGCGCAAGGGGAATAACTAGCCAGAATTGCAGAGAGAGAGAGAGAGAGAGAGAGAGAGAGAGAAAAGGAAAGGGAGAGAGAGAAGGAGAGGGGGAGAGAGAAGGAGAGAGAGGGAGGGAGAGATAGCTTTACGTAATAACAAATTCTGTTATTAAGATATAATAAGAAGCAATACTTAGAGCTTTAGATATAACTCAACGCCAGAACTTTCTGTGATATGCTATAAGTATTGCAATTCATTTGTGAATAAATTCGCATTTGATTTGATTTTTATTGAATTTGATAACATTTAAGTTAGAAATCATTGGCATATGAACTGCAATACATCTGGCATTAAATGACATCAGACATCACCAGTAAATCATTTCATATCATATCTCAGACTTAATATTATTGAAATGAATGCGAATCCAAACAGAAATAGAAATTGTTTTGAATAAAATTTGTGATAAATAGTAACTATTTATTCAATCTATAAAAATATAAAATTATTCCCATTTTAATCACTCAAAATGGGCTCTCTTTCCATAAAACTCTTAATTTGAATATTTATAACACATTTTCAATTTGTTTCTCTTTTAACACATAATAACTTTGAATAAAATAATAGTAATTTTGTTCACAATATTATTTCTATGCTTTTATTGAAATAACAAAAATATGTTTATTATTTCCCTTACACTCAGAGATTATAATAATATCAAGCATTTAAACAACAAGATATCAAATTTTAAAATTTTTAATTAAAATCGGTGTTAATTTGCTCTGAAAGTAATTAATGATATTTTAGTCTCAATCTATGTGTTATGGTGTGAAATATTATACAATAATGTGTTGGATATAACTATTTTGCACACATCTGTTCACTACATAAACTCCAATCTGTAAACTATAACTAGAATTTAGGCTCTTGGATAGAAAAACAAGAAATATTGAGTAACAAAAAACATCTCCGATTAAATCTCATTATGTGAGGAGATATAAGAGACCACAACAACAACAAGAAATTTCTTCTTCAAAACGCTATTAACGATACGATTCCGGTATTAATATCATAAAAGTATCAAAAAATGTTAATTTGGAGCAAAAAATATTAAATTATATAATATTAGGGCAATAATATGACTGAAGAGATAATAAGCTATAAAATACATGAATGAGACGGACAGACATGTGAAGAGTGCTGAGCGAACAAAAGCCAACAAAAAATAAATAAATATATTCTTAGAGATCGTCAAAAATAAGAGAGTGTGGCAATTGTCAGAGTGATTGTGCCATTAGTGAGCACTGGTAGTGAGACTGGTATGAGGCTCGTATTAGACTCGTATGAGGCCATACTCACAATTGCAAAAATCTGCCAGTGCAGTCTCTCCCAAAGCTGAGGGCACTGGTATGGTCTGTGTTAGCGTCTGAAGAGAGTGAGCACAGGCGGCATCGACTCCCATAACACAACACAAAAGGCCATTCATTAGCGTATTTAAACACGAAAACTATTTTCGAGAACACATTATTCCTATCAATAATTCTTATGAATGTTATAAAAGGATCGCCAAAAATATTTTTGTGGTTAAGATTATGAGTCCTCGTGTTTTGTATTATTCTGTGCCCTCACAGACACGCATAGATTCTCATAAAAGTGTCATTTCATACATTCGCACATTTGAGTGAATTTGGGAGAAACTCATACTTTAATTGAAGAGCATTTCGTTCACCCGATTCTTATCACCAAATTTTGAAATTAATTTTCATTAAAATCCATTCAAACATTAGAAATATTTTGTTATTTTTTTAATAGCAATAGAGATATGTCTGATATTATGGCGATAAGCAATAAATTAGTTTTTTGCTATCAAAGCATAAAATTACTGAATTGTGAAATCAAAAGCCAAAACATTTATACACAAAGAAGTGGAGAAAAAGTAAAAATTTTCAAAATTACTTTCGGAGGAGCTTTGAGAGAGAAAAGGCATAAAAATAAAATTTTGAGTAGTTATCAGTCTTTTATTTATTTCTCTCATTCCTAAGGCCTGAGTAGAGAAAAATTGCCAAAAATATTCACAAATTGTGAATTCAAGGCAATATCCTTGAGATTAACTAAGAGTGCAATCAGTTATCTTCTTATTGATACGAAGCTATCATTTCATTTAATTTATTAATAAACAGAACGCAAAAAATTACACCAAAATTATTAGTAATTTATAGTTTAATAATTAATAAATTTAATTAATAACTTATAGCTCTTTATTTAATGGTCTCTTTGTCTTGCAATCAATCAGCCTTTTGAGCTCCACTTAATTGTTAATTCTCTTTATCGTATGAATGAGTAAGGCAAAATTACTATTTATTATCACTGGCGCAGAGGTGTAGATCCGGGGCAAGAAAAAGCTTATTTGCAATCTGTGCCCAACAGTATAAGAAAGGCAAAAAATAGCGAATATTTTCACCGGTGATATAACCTAATAAGATGTCTGATATCAGTAGCCTTGCATTGAAACACCACTAATATTACACTCATAGGGAGTATCAAAAGAGCACTGGTTTTTGTGTGTGCGCTCACACAACGCCTCACATCCTCAACACTGAACCAGACTTTTCAACACAACAACAGTCGACAGAAGTCTTATTGTATTGACTAAATTGAAACCTAAATCGGGATTAAATTGAGCTCAAAATAAAAAGTATTTTTCAAAAATATTTCTCCAAAAAACTCATTAATTAAGAGAAGAAATATTTGTTTAAATAACTACTGAATAATTAAATTCACTAATTTTCAAATTGAATTACTCTCTAAAAGTTGAAAAGCATTTGAGTTGATATAGAAATTTATTCAAACATAAAACACAAAACTAATTATAATATTTATTAGTTAAGAGCTCTTCAAAAGAGATAGCAATGAGAAGTGAATCAAATGTAAGGAAAAAAACAACATTTGCTTCGAATAAATAATTCATTCGTCGACTATGTGTGCGAAGAGAGTCACAGAACACACATATCAGTGAGACTTCACTGAGACTTCAATTTCACAATTTTCTCAGAAATAACTTAAGAAAAATCAAATGAGAAAAAAGCATTTTGTGGCCAAATCTAAAGAAAGCAACAAAATTATAAAATCTCTTTTATAGCCCACACATAAAGACTGTGTTATTGATTGGAAAATATATTCAACAAAATTTGTTGATTAGTTAAAAACATAGGAAGAAAATCACATAATTTATAGCTTTGGCCGGGATTTACATATTTAATCATAAACTTATCAATCAATAAATTGCACATAACTTATATTCTGGGAATACATAATAATCTAGATATTGAAATTCGTTTGAACCTTCAAAGAGACGTTATATGCCTCGGAAATGGTGGCCAAAACCAAATATAAATTTGTTTTTTGAATATTCTTATAATTTATATTCATTTAACGAAATTAAATAAAATATTTGGAATTTCTCTCATTTGATTCATTCACTTCTCTTTATATGAAATATAATAATAAAAAGGCTAATAATTTATGAAAAAATTCAAACGAAAGTGTATTAAACATTGAGAAGTATTCAAATGCTTTTTATTTATTTATTATTATTTTAGTTTTCGTTTGAACACAATTTATCACAAGAGATGAGACAATATTATTATTATTGCAATTCTTATATCACAACAGATTCTGATGATGTCGTCCAACAAATGAAATAAAGAAAGTTTTCACAAAAATACTTATCTTTAATATAAATGTATGGCTGAAGTAAAAGCAAAAGCGAATGAAAAATAGCAGAGAAGTGAAAATATGAGACAATTTATTCATAAGTATATATATTTTCACAGCAAATAAAGTGAACCAATTTCTCCTTGCTCTTATTTATTCAATACATTATCGATATTATACAATACATATAATTTTCCTTTCACTTCGTTTCCAGTTTTTATTCTTACAATTTCTCCAAATTTTTATTATAGACATTAGATTAGGGATAAGTCACTACCGGTTATATCGGGAGACAGACACCGATAAGACAGAGCTCTCACATATCAAAATACAATATATTATTAAAGTTTTGCTTTTATTCCTATCATTTTCAATATTATCAAAATGAGTTCATTGAATAATATTACAATAATTGAATAAACAATGCCTTTAAGACTAACACTTCATGACTCCCATTCTCTCTCTCTCTCTCTCTCTCTCTCTCTCTCTCTCTCTCTCTCTCTCTCTCTCTCTCTCTCACTCTCTCTCTCTCTCTCTCTCTCTCCACTCAATAAATGAAGTTAACATTGAATAATAAAATTCACTGTTTTTTCGCTGTTTTTTATTAGGAATTATAATTTAAATTTATTTTATGCTGAGTTTAGTAAAAGGAAGTGTCATTTGTTTAATAAAACATATAAATGGAAAATGAAATTATTATAATTCATAATAAATATTCAAATGTATTGTATTTGAATAGATAATTATTCGGAGAAAAAATGAATGTAAAAAAGTTGAAAAACAAATTATGAGTGGGTTTTGTGAGTGCAGTGAAAAATTACAAACAAAACAAATGCCAAACGAAATGAGATATTCAAACATTGGAGAAAAAAGAGAAAAATCAGTGGAGAGAAGGGATAGACAGGCACTGGAATTGTGGGATAAAATTTCACATCTGCACAGAGCACTGCCTCTGATATACTAATGCATAAATACTGAGAGGAACGGAATAGTTTTACTTCATATAACCTAAAAACGAATGATACGGAATAGCATTATTTCCAATGCCTTTCAGCCTGTGCTCAGTCTCTCTCCTTCTTTCATTCTGTGCTACAATATGACTGTTATTCTAACTCTCGATATATTCTGTGGTGAGCTCTACCATAAGAGAGTGCAGTGCAGAGCAAAAAGATTAGACACAAAGAAATATTAGAAGAGCACAACCAGAAAATTATAAAATGGCGATCAAATAATATGTTAGGTCAGTGCAAATGCAATTCCAACCAATTTTTAGATATTACTTATTTTCTCATCCAATATCATAATTATATTTCCCCCGACATCTCTCCCCCTTGTGTTGACTCAAGTGTTAGTTTTTGAGCGAAATTTTCCAAATTTAATCGAAATTCCCGTATTTTTCGATATAATGTCATAATTAATATGAGTATAAATTTGCAAAAACACGATAAAACAAATTTTAGCGATAATTAAGAGTTTTATCGAATTGAAGATAATTTGCAAATTGAAGTTCATTTCATTAAAACATGATTTGAGACTTCGATGAATCAAATATTATTTGAAATTATTTTTTACTTAATTTCAACTCAAATGCATTTAAACGCGAATTCATTTCTCAAGTATTTATTACTTCAATAAATTAATTAAATGAAAGCAATATTAAGGGGAAACTTATTTTTACATTTTTTGTGTCGACATTCCTCTTAAGACAGAGTGAAAGGAAACTCAAACTCAATATATAATCTTGTATTTCAAAGCGTATGTATCGCATGATTACGAACGAGAAAAAAATATTTCAAATATTTTTCTTTACAAGAAAAAAGTTTTTGCAATTCTCTCGCACTCTCTGTGCCAGAGGTCTGTCTAATAGAAAGCCTATAAAAAGTGAATCCAAAGGCCATACACTACGCGACTGAATCTCTAATCAATTTATTTATTCATTGAATGAGAAAAATCTCTGTTTTTTTTGTTCATTACTTTGCAATGAATTTCTAAAATACGAACAACACTTGACTTTGGAGTCAAACACTTAGAAGAATAGCTATTTTATAGCCAAAGGCAGAAATTAATTATCAAAAGAAAACCCAAATTTATATGAATTAAATAAAAAACACTCTTTTAATGTCTTGAGTGCAATACAATTGTAAAACAATTGAGAGATAAAAAGACAATTATTTTTTTATTACTGATTAACTTTATTAATATGAATGCGTTAAATAACTGATATATTATTAACTTATTATCATTGGTTAAGACCCCAAACATTACTAAACAAGAGAACAGAGTTATCTGATTCGGTCTAAAGAGAAAAATTTGATTAAAATGCGATTACGAACACAGAGAGCAAAAAATACTCACAAAAACACAGTCAAAGACATAGAGAGCAAAATAATTTGATCTGTTGTTGATTTATTGTGTTTAGCTAATGATCGATAAATGGCTCTCTTTCTCTCTCTCTCTCTCTCTCTCTCTCTCTCTCTCACCCTCTCTCTCTCCCCTTCTCTCTCTCGACTTATCTGTCATGACTTACAATTTGATTCATTAACTCATTATTTTATCAATTAATCAATAAAATAGTGGCAAACATAGAGCAGAAAGCATTACACTTAAATAGGTAGCATTAGACAAATACCTAGCAATTTAGCTCTTAATATCTATTTTAGTCAATAAATATATAATTTTATAGACTAAAATGTTAATAGCTGCAATGTTACATTAAGGCGAATTCATTAGAAATATGATCCCGAGTTAAAATTCATTAATTATTTATCACCAGTTTATTTGATTTTGTTTGAGAAGAGAAATAAAAAATAATTTTCTAAATACCAGAGGAGAGGGTATTCTCTTTATCTCAACCACTACTTGTGTTTTGGATTATTTCGTATAATAAACACATAAAATACATTTTCTGACCTAAGGTTCAATTGGGGACCACTTCGCGAGAAAAGCCTAAATAAATGAGAATTATATTTAAAATTCTTTGAACACTAAATAATGGTTTTATTAATATTAAATGATTTAAATTATAAATTGTAATTAAATCCCATCTCATGTCATATAAGTTAACCAGCTGGATTCAAATTAAATTAGATTTAACATTGTTTGAGGAATAATTTAACTGGATAATAACCAATTTGATTCAATAATTCATTTATTATTCTTGGTTTTCTCTCAATTCATAGTATTTTGTTTATCAATTTTATTACATTTTTATGATCCCTTTCCTAGACTTGTGAGGCATAATATTTTGATTTGTTGTTTAAGTGAAGCCAAAAACCTGAATAACAGTATAAATGTTGGGATAAAAAATCAAAACTGAATCAAAAGAGAGAGAACTGACCCGAACTATAAGTTATACTTTTATGGCTAATATTTTTACATACATTCCGTAATGTAATACTCGTTTGATATGATATAATAAACATAATTTGTATGGAAACCAAAATAACAAAAAGTATTATTCGAGTCTCGAGAAGATTGAAAATATTATATCGTTTTCTAGTATTCGCTATAATAGGATATGTTTTATAAAAGTCTAATACAAGAGTAAAGACAAGAAAATCAAAAACACAAAATGTTTTCTTTATTTCTCGATTCCCTTCAAAGGTATAGGATTTCTGTCTCTTTTACTTAAATTCATACGTATTTTTGTATACAATTTCTCGTTTGTGTGTTTCAAATACAAAACAGAGTGAAAACACATTATATTCTCCTTGTATTCAATGTATTGTACAGTAATTTACTTTTCGGTTTTTACAGCCATTGCTTGTTTAGATAGCAGTCAGCGCTAACAAACACTGAGCCTGAGCTGACTCGTCGAGAGCACAGTCAGCTCCTGAGGAGGAAAGGCAGAGGAAAAACGTCTAAAGAGTATTAAGTCATGATTTGTTCAAAATGTTCAGATTTACATACATTTCATTTGAATGCCAAATAAGTTTGACTACAAAAACGAGAGACGAATAGATTGATAGCCGACTCAATGAAATGATTTTCTTTGTCCACAGTTTTACTTTTTATGCATTCATTATATTATTTAAAATGAAAATCAAGAGAAATAAATTTGAAAATTTGAATAATTCTCAGAATATTATACATAAAACACTTTATTATGATATCGATTATTCGTGTAATTAATTATAATAGAGATTAGAAAACAAAAATGTTTAGATTAAAAGTGAAAAATTAAACCTAATTAACATCAAGTGTTTTGGCAAACATTTAATTACTTTAAATTATTTCAACTTTTGCCAGAATATTCAAATATTTAATTAATATTGAGGAATAAGCAAGCAATATTTACAATAGCTATTCAACTTAATGTATAATTAATTAATTTATAATTGGAGTTCATTTATTCAAATTAATTCTTATCTGTGAGGAACAGCACAATAATTGCGAATTATTTTTTAAATTCATTTAATATCTCTTTTATTATAATTTTATTTATTTTATTAAATATAAAAACTTTGATTAAAAGTGACGCAAAACCTAATAAAACCTGATATATGCAAGCATTTTAAAATCTTAAAATAGATGATCCTGTTCAAATTCTCAGTATTTTCCTTTTATTGCAAATATTCATTATAATGAAATTATTTGCAAGTCGTAGGCGGATGACAAAAATGAAACAACCTTGCACATACTAGTGGCGAATAAGTGTGTATTGTGTATACGGTGCGGATAATAAAAATGAGAAAGGGAAAAAACAGATAAATATTGAATACTTGAAGGCTAATCGATTTTGTTTGTTTAGGTGCTCTCCTATTTACAAATGCTATAAATAACAACAAGTTTTCAACTCTACTCAGCAGAGAATAACGTTATATAAAAATGTGTTTGAAATAAATTTTTCATTTCTCCTCACATACACTGCGAATGTGTGGAAAAGATTTATTGAAAATTTCAACACAAAAATATATTTGTATAAATCCGTCACTTTATTCAGTATCTCATTTTCCTCAACAAACCCAATGTTTTTCCCACTTCTCTCATATTTGCAATGAATTGAATTCAAGAAATTACAGTTAAGTTCTTAAATAATTATTGTTTCAAACTTTGGAAACATGGGTTACACAGTCTTATTCATTGGGTCGAAGCATAAATTTAATGACAAATAAATCGACCAAGATATTTATTGCAATTAATAATTGAGTGAAATTTAATGGAAAAGAGAGTTCTTTAGTGTTGAGGAAACACATTATTGAAAAGCCAAACATTTTTCTCTTCATTTGCTTGTATTTAATATTTCAGTTATTATGATATGTCAGGCATTGATTAAATTGGATTCCATCCAAATGGTGTCTAACATTCATATGCCATACAGAGCACAGGCTATACATCAAATGGCTTTAACTCTCACTACTCTTTTACATCACTCATACACTCCTCTTTCAGTCGCCAAACAGAGAGTATTTTAAAATGAAAAGCTTGACTCAATTGTGGCCCCTTTCAGCCCCTTCTTAACCACCACATACTGTCCCCCAAATATTCACATAATTTCAATTCGCTTTTTTCGTTAAACTAAAGCTAAGGTTTTGCTCTACTCTTCGCACAAGAGTTTAAATCCCCAGCAAAAAGTGTGTTGCCTTCGACATAACAGCTATGTCTCCCCTTCATAACATGGACCCTCTCTTCATAGCTCTCAATGCTGTTCCCCATCTCTCCCCGATTGCACAGATATTTCAATGTTCAGTACATATACAAAGAGTCTCTTCACTCATACAAATATATATTTTATAAATGTATTGCTTGTCTCTGCTCTCTGTAATGGCATTAAATCAATAATATTTGAAAGTAACGAAAAGGTAGTTATAATAAAAAACTGTAGAAAAGGACGAAAATAATAAAATTGAAAATAAAGAACAGAATGTTTTCAGTAGTCATACAGTTCTTGAATATCAATATATATTCAAAGGTTAGATGAAATCGACAAAAAATAAGGGAAAAACAGAAGTGAAAAATAAATATAAATATGAGCTTTGAATTTGACGCTTCAAATGTGATTTATAAATATATTCTTGAAATATGAATATTATATAACAAATATATGAATACATCATTTTTTAAATATGAATAAAATTTATGCTCTGTTTGATAGGATTCGCAATTTTATCTAAATTTTCAAATTTTCCTCAAATAAATACATAATATTCTGGGTTAGAGGGGTGGCCAGGAGTTGAAGACTCTAAGATTAACATTGCATGATGGAATATAAATTCAAACATTAATTAAAATGTGCAAATTTGCATTTGACTTTGAGAATTAGCCTGAAATCGATTGCGATGCGCAGTATTCAATAAATATCAAGGCAATTATATAAATAAATTTCCATTTCGTCAATATTAGAGCTTTTTTCCTGTGAGAACGACTCAAAATCGGTTTGAAAATTATGATTACCAGCTTTTGAGTAGGAAAATGACCAAAAGACCGCCCACTCAACCCCGAACAGTTGTAAAATATTGAATATCCTTGATTTGATGGATATATAACAGATTGACTCAAATAATGTATATTTTTTATTCTAAACCATAGAAGAAATTATTTGATCATTAAATGCATTCCTTTTATTCCGTCTTCGGTTCACAATTTTTTTGCTTATATACGGCTATTGTATGTCTGTTATGACCGCAAATATAATAACAGACGACTTGTAGTGTATTTTCTGACTATTTCTCTCTTCTCTTACATAACAGAAAAGAATATAATAAAACTCTAATCTATTCGTATGTCTGTCTCTCGTCTCTCTCTCCCTCTCCCTCTCTTTCTCTCTCTCTCCTCTCTGTTGTAAGTATTGAACACAACATTGAGTTCACTTCGAGAGTAACAAAATTGTGAACACATTTCAGCCGATTTATTCAGAGATGAGAAATGTTAGAAATGAATGAAAATAAAATATTGAGTGAAATATAATATTTTCCTTATATTCAAATTGTTTGCTAAAATATTTCTTCATTTTTAGGATATTCTTATATTTTGTATGAAATTTAATGAGTTTAGAAAATTGAATAATTGAATTAATAAAATGATCTTTATATTTGTGATTTGAACAGGGCTAAATAGAGATGGCGCTGATTGAAGAAGGTTGAGGCCAAGCTGTGCATTGGATTGAGTGCATCAGTTTGTGTTTAGCATTCAGTCTGTTTGCGTACATTTCTCAAAGGATAGTGCAAACCAACTTGGTCGCATTGTTTATATTAAAAACTTGATATTCTCCAAAATTCACTCAATACTAACGGGATTTTATTGAATGAGAAAATTGGTCTCAATTGTGGCAAAAATATTTAATTGAGTATTAATTTGTGGACAATATCAGCAATCAATATGAGCGGGTTAATTGAACCGAGTCTTGTGGGAGAACCATGTGGTCAACATGGAAATTACACTTTTTACAAAGCTTTTAAATACCAAGTGAAAGCAAATAGCCAAGTTAAAGTTTTGATGCTGGGCGAGTTCTTCTTCCTCCGGATCAGTCCTCACGACGATCCCTGTATTGGAGAAATACAACTTCTATGGGATGACAGAACAAGTGATCAACTCTTGTCATCCACGAGATTATATTTTCTGCCCGAACAGACACCCGATGGCCGACTTTCAACTCATGGAGAGGTCAGTCCTTATTATACAAATTATTTAGTATTTTATTTGAAAATAAGAAAAGTTTCTTAGAGTTTACAAAATGAGATATTTTTTGTCTGCTCTTATACTCCAGTGTTGGCTCATATTTGCAATGAATGCCAGGAAATTGAAGTAAAAGGAAAATTGTCAGAGCATTGCATGCATGAGTGCATTGCTTATATCACATATTTGATAGCTTTACATTGCTCACATTTCGATCAATTTTTTGCCCTTTCAATTGACAACTGGTAACAATTTTGAGCATTTCTTACCATTTCTTGCATTTGAATCTTGTAATCTGTTTTCTCTTCGATTCCTGCGATTAGTTATCGATTTTCTATTTAAAGATTGTTTAAACGTTTTTATGTTTATTTGTTTCCGATGCCTAACAAGAGGGGACCGGTATATGTCATTTGTGTATATTTATGTCTCTCTATCGCTGTCTAACTCGTTGTCATTTTCAACACAATTACGGCCAAAACACACATTTATTTTCTCTCCATTTATAGTGAATTGAATTAAAAATTTATTACAGAATGTAATCCTTTTTTCCACGAAAAATGCTTTCCTTCTTATCCGGTAATTAATCACAAAATTCTTCTCTAATATTAAAATTGCTTCAAATTTATTTCGGATCTCAATATGAGTTTTGCTCTTCAATTATGTATTCATATATTAATTGCATTTTTGTTATACTCTTAACGTCTGAAATGAAAAGAAGAAAAACATTTTTTAATTTAAATTTTTCTCTTCGATTGCATGAACTCTAATAACGATAAACAGAATAAACTGAATATTTTTGATAAATAGGTTTGAAGTGAAAAAAGTAAAAATAAAATGCAGAGACGGAAAACATTTTTATCACATGATATGCCATTTAATGCTTATCTTTCCATAAAAACTCGAGCCTTTTATTTGCTATCATTTATCGTATGTAAAGAAAATATCGGTAATAAAAACACTGTATTAGAAATAGTGGTGAAAAAGAGTACTCTATTCTTAACAATTTGCCTCAATCTCCCTCTCCATACAAATACACGAAATAAACTCTTTTTTAATATTAAAATGTCGTTTAAGTAGTTTATTGTTTATTGAGAGGAGAAGGCCGTAAATATAGCAGAGAATGGCACATATTTTGCCTAGTTTGTTATTGTTATACAAATTTCACATAAACCTTATGTTATGTTTACATCTATTATTCAGACAATCAGCTAAACACTAGTAATACGAGCGATACGTTCGCAAAGGATTTATCAAATTCAATGAAAATATGTTTTTGTCTTCAATCGTCTCTCAACCGGATTAAAGGGTTGCCTCTCATAAACAACTTCCATTCAAATGATATTTTGATACTCTTTTCCTAATCATAAAAAATATTTCTTTCATTTGAAATGCTATTCATTCCTCCCATTCTTCACAACGATATTTATTGAGATATTTCTCAACAAAAATTGTTTTTCTTTTTCATATTTCTCTGTTTTCTTTGATATTTGATTTTTTATTTATGTTTTTTGAGTGAACTCTTATTTCTCTCTCAATTTGGCTCTGATTTGTCGCATAACTGACTTTCAATTCATTCGCTCTTCTCCTTCAGTGTTAACACAATTGCCTCACAAATGATTGAATGTTTAGCTGAAAAAAACTTTTCTATAATCTCTTTGTCTTATTCTTGGCTTGTATTGGAGGCCAGGGATTCTATCACAGGTTAATCCCCTAGTATTTCAAAATCCTTCATAATTACCCTCATATTGTTTAGAATTTATTTTGTGAAAATTCTTAGAAATTTCCCTTAAATTTTCCACTCAATGAGTTTCATGACCTCCATCACCATAACATCCTCTCCCCCTATAGACTTGGATACCTCTGTCTATTCTGTGCTATTCTCTGATTCCTCGACTTTTTTTGAGTCACATCTTATTTGAAGCGAACAATAAATTGTTTTCGATGTTGTAATGCATGCCATATATCACATGAGAGAAAAAGGAGTCACAAAAAAATGCAATATTGATATTCGACTTCGACTCTCTTCTACTCCTTTATCATACATAATATGATATATCACTTATTGTTTCATTTTTATACTCATATTTATTCTGATCCTTTGAATATGTCTTATGGTAGGGAAAAAATTTGCTTATATTAGCGTAAAATGAAAAACAAATTAATAAATCGCCGAAAATATGTAATTAATATTCATTAATAAATATACACTTTTCTCATCGATTTATTGCGAAAAATGTTGTTTTGATGCGTTGAGAACCAAATTATTCTCAACCCATCTCTTAGTTGTAATATTCGTTCACAACTTCACTCATCTATTGATCACTTAAATAGTTATTAAATTCGTTCATTCAGTCGTTTCATTAAAATTTTCACATTTTCTTTATTCACTAAAAAGAATCTAAATTTCTATTTTTCAATCCAGTCGTGAGAATAATGAAACCAAATGTCAGATAAGAGAGAAGCAGAGAGAGAGAGACGAAAAACTAGTTTTTATTCCCTCTTTCGCCATAAGAGTATTCAATTTCACAGTCAATATAATAATGAATTATATGCTGTAGAATAGAAATTATAGTTATGTAGTCATAGATATGTGTCTATAGATATATACGTATATAATGTCTAGATCAGTGTCGGTCAAAATTATTTTAAGGGCTAAAAACTTAGTGTGTTATTTATTTCATTTTGCTAGAAACTTTAATAAACTTGAGAATCCTGATTCAAACTTATTAGTACAGTTGTTTAAAATCAATAACACCCTGAGTAATAAAATGTTATCCTTCCTTGATGATTAT
>JAQIWF010000887.1:0-14905 GCA_034694965.1 Ceratozetes gracilis
ACGTATTCTATAACAAATGACAAGTTTTCAGGGACCAAATATATAATTCACAGCGATTAAAAAAAACTACCCTTTATCAGTCCTTCAAAAATATTTTGGTCAGATTGGGAAGAATTCTTTTTGTTCAACTGGATGAAATCAATAGAATCAATAGAGCTGTCTCTCACATCTAAAATGCTTGAACATTCCAAATATGCCATAATTATATTTAATTATTAATAATATCATTTATAAATTCATTTAAATATTTAGTTCGATTTTATCCCTGGCTCGAATTTATCCCTCAACATCTTGGTCCCGGCTGAAGGATAAAATCGAGCCTTTACTGTATGTGTGCAACACATGAGAAAAACAAACCTAAATTGTGTCAACTCTCAAATCACTTCTTACCACAAAATCTGCTTATTTTTAAAGACATTATTTTTACCTAGATAAATAATTTATAAATTTGTATCTCTTATCTCTTGGTATAGAAGAAAAATATATTACAAGTGGTTTATAATTGAATTGGAAGTGAAATAAGAGAGAAATGAAAACAGATTTCAACAAAACGTTTATTGTGTTTGTGTTGTGAAACAGTTAACGATATCTCAGTTGTAAACAAGTCTTCAAATAAAATGGTTTCTCAGATACCATAATAAGAAGAACAACTCATGAGTCCACTTATTTGAAGTAAGTCTTAAGTCTACATTTATAGTATCTATCCATTATAAGCATGGTCAAAGTGCCCACAATTTTCTTCATAGTTAACTTCAATTTTAAGGCTTATTTTGAGTGTCAGATAAATTAGGTTTAGTTTACCCTTCATTTACATGTCATCACATCTGATCCCCTCTCAACACAATTAATTTACAAATTTAATTAAACGTTGAACAAGGGTCATTTATATTGTAATTAACTTAATTGTAGTTAATATTACATTTACGTTACATTGGTACATTTGTAAAAACGATTGGATCACCATGCTTCTTAAGTAGACCTTTATTTAACTAGATTCTTTTATTCAATATTGTATTTACATAAAATTGTTATGCGGGCGAAAAAATTGTGTTGCCAAAAATATGCTAGGACAGTCGAGATCCTACTGTTCAGGTTTTGTGGACCCATTTAATAAATGTCCTAGTGCCAATGTTATAAGCAAACAAATTTGTCTAAACCATCTTGTTCATTTACATCATTGTTGCCTAAAGGGTAGCTGTAAAACAAACCCATTCCATATCGCCGAAAATTTTGGATCCCCTCCCCCTACCCCACTGTCACGGATTGGATTTATAAGATTACGTCAACGAACAGATACTAGGTCTGTCGAGCCAATTTGGGGTAGCTACTAGGTCTGTAGAGATAATTTTGGGAAAACCCCCTCCCTGGCCCTCTCTATATTGGATGAGTTTGGCCAACCTGATCTACATATGAAGTTGTGCTAATAATGTAGCGTTTGTTTGAAGGGTTTATACTGTATTTGAGACTAAAATAGTTGAAATGCTTTGGCATTATCTCCGATAAACACTAATTGGGGCCAAAATGTTGTCTTTTAATACACTATAATATGTGCCGACTATTTGTTGTCATTTTATTTCATAATTGATTTAATTTCTCCCCTATATATGTATGACTTGATTTAAATCCATTTTATAGTCAAAATGAGTAATTAAGACAATTAACAGTCAAAGAAGTACTTTCTTATCTTAGAATTTCTCTTTAATTTATAATTTGATAACTTGGTCATTTTGTTTGACTAACGTTATGTATAAAAATGTTTGTAAGAATGAAATGTTTTCTCATATAATTGTTTAAGTCCTTGACATTTGGCTCTAGACTTGTGTAGGAGACTAATGACAAAATTGTATTAAAATTGAAGTGAAGTTAAGCATTGATTGATTGATTCTTAACCATTGGTGAAGTGTTACCAAGATACATTTTATACATTGGATACTTAATATATTTATATTTGATTTGTACTTGGTAACGAAAGTTAACAAATGGTGTAAATATGCAGAGATTGCATAAAATTGATGTTAGAATCGCTGGAATCAGTGCCTGACTGAGAGTACATGAGATAAGACATTGAGATCCAGTTGTCGGATGTCTTGCTATTTGGCGCATCTGTCAGACGTACTAATTGAATGGTCCCGACATAGCTCTTCACTGAATATTCATATCTAACTGCATGTTATCGATAAAAAACAGTGGTTTGGGTTAAAAATAGAAGTGCAGTACTCAAGAAATAAAGGGAGCAGAGGATGCCTTTCATACCAATTTAGGCAGTGCTCGACATCAAACACATTAAATATCTGTTTTTCATTCATTAATGTGAACTAATTATTGTGATTCTTGTGGTCTATGGCCTCAACGGTCCGATCCGTGTCAGAGTTCTTATACCAAAGAACTTCTTCTGTGGTCGTCCTCCAGATCTGCTTCTAATAAATGATATCAATTATGAACCAAATTCTAAGTACACTCTCTTTCTATATTCACTAATAAATCCTTTTAATCGCAAATATATAACAATATTTTCCACAAATAAACAATTGATTTGCAAAAAGAATAGTTTTGTCTCGATTTGAACCCTCTCTTCGAAAATCTGTTTTAGACTATTCTGAGTCGAAAGGGAAGTGTAAGGAACCGGTTATAACCGTTCATATTGTTTGATCTGAGCTCAGTCTAGACGTCTTATCAAAACTTATTTTTTTCCTTTGAGGGAAACATTGTCTGAATTAAACAAATTTAAGTTTATTTTACAATTGAAATGTTTTGTCATTTAATTAAAATTATATAAAAAGTTAATTGAATGTCGATATTGAAGGTAACGGAAGTACAGAAAGCCGTTTGTATTGGGACATACCACTGGATCAGGACCTATTAGAGACCATTGTCAACATATACCCCGAGTGGTTCAAAGAGAACCAAATGACTGATTCATCTTTGATGTCATTTTTGCAACCTATGGAATCAGAAGCCGGTTCCCCACCCGTTGACGACCAATCACTGAAGAACACAATGGATAAGAATAAAGAGTCACTTAAAGTAAAGCTTATGTTAAGACGACCTATCAATCAGTTAATTGACCAAGGCATTATTCCTCGTAAGACACCAAACATTAATACTCTTTCAAAGACTTAAATTTATATTTTTCTATAACAAAGCTCTTCGGACTTCTGCGGGCTTTCACTCCCAGAGGCAAAAGTTGGAGCGGGCGAAGACCGGGGACTACTTGAAACACAAAATTCAAAGGAGACCTCAAAGACAAGAGCTTATAGAACAGCATATTTTAGAAGACACTACAGTAGACCCAAGTCTTCATGAAAGACAGCGCCAATTGAAGAAAGCAAGACTCGCTGATGACCTCAATGATCGTCTCTCTCATAGACCCGGACCTCTTGAACTGATCAAAGGAAATATTTTACATACAGTCGAACCATTCGAACAGGCAGTAAAAGAGGGACAGATTTCCTTTAAGAAAACAAGTGAAGGTGAAGTCGTGAAACACCCGCCCCCAAGATTTATATTCACTGAAGAAGAGAGCAGTTCCGACAGCGCGTCATCGCCTTTAATCACTGACCAGTCTTTAAACGGTTTAATCACATTCGAAGCGCCAACAGATGTTTCCACTGCACCGACAGTTGTGGCCACGACTGAACCCCCGACCACTGTTTCTTATATCGTTTCCTCTCCGGTCACAAGTATTTTGACCTCTCCGTCAACCGTCCACTCAATTCTAATCGGGAATGGAAACGCTGTAGCCATAGCCACTCCCACTCCAACCCCATCTGTTGTTGCTGTGACTACTGCCACAACTGCTCCCATCTTAAATGGAACGACGTTTAGTCAAACAACTAATCAAATTTCAGTCAACCCTTCAGTGGTTTCCAATTTCAAAGAACATTCTTCGAGTTCTAAATGTCGGAAAAAGTCTAAATCGAAAGCACAGCCTAAGGCCCGGACTATTAAGTTTCATGAATACAAAGTAAGTGAAAACTGTTCGTAACATAACTTAATGATTGGACTCCATAGGGACCACCGAATGCCAAGAGTCAATTAAATTCGAGTCAGTCGTCCAGTGAGTCTTCATATGAATTGCTTCTACAACAACAACAGTTATTCCTTCAGTGGCAGCTCGAATGGCAACAAAAATACCCCCAAATAATCCTTCCGACCACTCAAGTGAGTCATTCATTGATTTTTGCATTTTTCTAACTAATGATTGTCTTAGAAGACAACTTTGGACCAAAGCCAAGAACAGGGAACAGATGCTCAAAATTGCAACCAAACCAACCAAAAGTGTGGTTCGACTCAAATCACATTAAAGTCTTCATTTCAGGCGAAATCCAATAATCAAAGCGCGACCAATAATGAGAGCAATGGTTCGATCGGTTCCCCGCGGGACCGCTCGAATAGCAACGCCTCCACAACTCAGTCCAAATTCAATACTTCAGTCGTCGGCAAAATCATATCGAAATTGGAAGACATGAAAGTAAGTGATCTCAAAGCAGAGCTCAAGAAACGCAATCTTCCAGTTTCGGGAGCAAAACAACAACTTATAGATCGTCTGAAGCCATTCGCTGACGCAGTTGTAGCCACCGCTGCCGCCAACAGTCCTTTCCTTACAATGAATTCAGATAACGACACAAAACTGTTTAATGGGGACGGAATCAAAACTGAACCCAATGTCGACTCAATGGTAATGTCACCGACAATTGATTCCAATAGCACTGAAATAAAGATCGAACAAATGGACATCAAATCACCTGAAAATGAAGGCATGGAAGTGGACTCTATCTCTGAAGACGACCAAAACTGTTCGATGGATTTGGGAAATGAAAACTTTGTTCAGAAGACAAATCAAATGAATGATGAAATCGTTTTAATACAACAGCAAAAGATCAGTGAATTGCAGAGAGAACTGCATAAGTCTCAGATGCAGTTACATCTCCAACAAACAGCTGTCCTCCCAATTGAGTCACAAACAGTTGCGATACCGCTTACAAATGGACCACAGATTCACATAATATCTGCGCCCAATACTGAGCCGACCATCGATTCTTCAGCACAGAAGTCACTTCAGCGCCAACTTCTTCAGCAACATCTCCAACAGAAACTGCAACAAAACCTTAATATAAGACCACAACAAACGACTGCAAACGAAACAAATTTGGCAACAATTTTGACGAACGCCACGATTTCCCCATCAGTTAAGGCGAGTTTAGCCGCTTTCCTCCAGAGTCAACAACAACAACAACCGTCTTCTCCCACACAACAGACTTTATCCACAAAACTTATTAGTAATGCGAGCGTTACTCCCATTCAACAGTTTG
Source organism: Ceratozetes gracilis (assembly GCA_034694965.1). Lineage (NCBI taxonomy): Eukaryota > Metazoa > Arthropoda > Arachnida > Sarcoptiformes > Ceratozetidae > Ceratozetes > Ceratozetes gracilis. The sequence continues at coordinate 5,313 of JAQIWF010000887.1, forward strand.
TTTTGTGTCCATCAGTTTGTGCCACACCTGAAACCGATAGATCAGAATCTGATTCTGCAAAACAAAGAACCAATTCTTTGCCGAACGGATTGTGTAATAGATTTGTTTCACAAACATCTCAAAGGTTTGTTAGTTTTCATTATATTAAATACTTTCCTCTCATTTAAATTCTCATCAATTTATCTGTAAAATTAAATATATAATTGTAATAAAATTATTACCTTGATCTTTTTCTTACTATCATATTGACATTAATTAATTTAAAAGATTAATAACTTAATTTTAATCACTTATTAATCAAATAAAGAATTATGCGACCAAGTTAATAATTTTAAATTTAGTTGAATAAGACAAGGCTTAAATTAGCCTGTTTATTTTAAATTACACGTTCATTAGAAACATTTTGTAGTAAAGAGAGGTATTGGAGAGGAAAGAGATTCTAATTTTGGACCATATTTTAAAAGTTACTTTTTTTTACAGAACTTCTTCTCTTCCAAACTTCAATACAATAATAACGAGTCAATCGACTGCAGAACCGAAACACCGAACGGAAGAAAAGCCGAGTTTTATAATAACAAAATGTCCGCCAAATTATGAGGAGGCGACCAAACAAAGCAATAAAATCAAAGATAAAAAGAAATCCATTAAAAGTCAAGCTGTAGATGACGTCCTGGAGATCCTAATTAAAAATGGTGAATTACCTCCCAGTGCAGCACAAGACCCAACCACTCCTACCACACCCGAAAAACAGTTAGCCGGGAAAAGCAATCCTATTTTTACAAAAGACAAAACTCTGAACAACTCTTGTCAACCAAAACTTAACGAAAGTATTGATAAGAATAATGACAATAATAATAATATTAATAATAATAACAATATTAATAACAACCGGAAAAGTATTAATAATATGAATAATAATGAAATTAGTGATAATAAAAGCGGTGCCAACAGTCAAACACTTGATTTTGACTTTATTCTAGACCTGGAAGGTCTGGCCGAAGCAATGGACCTCAATGTTGCCATCAATGAAAAGAGTTTGAAAAGCGATAAGTTTTCTAATAATGACATCAAAAATAATAATTGTATTAATAATAGTAATAATAATAACGACAATCCATTTCCCAATCATAGCATTCGGACAAAAAGTAATAATAATAGTGATCTGTCTTTGTCTGAGTTTATGGACTTCCAGGACTGTAATCTGAATGTTGAGGACAACCATTGGATGGAAATGGCCTCCACTTCGATGCCTTCAAACGGACAAAGTCTCGTCCATTTCAACGAAACTGATGATCAAAACCATTCAGATATGAACTTCGATGGAAATAATAATACAAATAGTGGTAACTCTTCAGTAGTGAGTTCTTCGGGAGTGAAAAGTAGTACTTCAAAACACGATCCTATTCTTCCAAATACTATGTTTGGGGGAAATCTGATCGACCCGTTGGGGGACTTATTTTTTGATGACACAGACTTCAAGTCATCCCTAGACTTGGGGTCTCTGATGTGGGATAAGGTTGACTTCGCCACCTGAGGCACAGCCACCTGAGGCACCGCCTAATCGATCGCAATAAGTATCGAATAACCGCTCATTGAATGACTTATTTGTCACTCAATCCAGTTGTGGACCAATTGATAATTTGATTGCACTGACCATATAGTCAGTCAATATCTGTCCAAAATTTGTAAACCAATGTATAGACAGTTAGAGTTAATACAAATTTTTAACAATCGATTGTAAGTTATATTAATATTAATTAAATTTTGTTGTTTTTGTTGATTCTAATCATAAGACTTAAGACTAATTTTGTTTGTATTGAACTAACTTTTGAGTGAATCCACTTTCCAAACAATCAGCGCCGAGTGTGAGTTCACATTAGACCTGTGCTATAGAGTTGTTCCTAAAGTTTAGATCAAAGTTATGAATAGCTTACAAATGATGCCATTTCTCTGTTTTATTGTTTTCTATTTATGTATAATATTTTGACTTAAATTATAGCTAATTATTAATTAATTCAAATTTGTTGAACATTTAGACCTTTCCTTCGATTGGTCTTAAGTTTTGAAGTAATAAAACATTATTTTGAAAATTACTCTTTTTTTCAATAACATCACTGATATGCAATTCATTGGAAGCAATGTACCATGGTAGTACTTCTGGAATTGTATCACTGTTACAACCTTATTAGATGAAGATTTTAAATATGACCAGGGTTCGTCCATTCAACTCGAACTTCAAGGGGAGGGGGTTTGAAAACCTCGATGGACCACTCCTTGTCCATAGACGTAATGTTAAGGGTTTTCAAAACCTCAGGGGGGGGGCAAATCTCGCACCTCAGGAGGAGGGGTTTCGGCAATACCCTCCCCTATGGCTAACCCCATGTACTATTTTATTGGGAGGAAATCTAGAAATTTAAAGAGGTTTTTGAATACTTTGAACTTGGTGAGTACCATGGATAACCTAATTATGATTTAAAATTGCATAAATAGTTTGCCTAGTTGCAATACTGCTTCTTAACTGATCAAGGTGAACATATGTAATGGAGTTAATGGTGTAATTGGATGGAAATCGGGTAATATGTGAATAATAATAAAATGGTTGAGTCGGTGGAGATCTCTAGTGGTTTGAGTGATCCGTCGTCACAATCGTCACAACATATGCACAAAGTGTTGGTCTCTGTGAGTGACTCTCAGTCTGTGTTTGCGTTGATTGCAATCACACCCTATTGTAGACCCTATTTGTAGACCATTTGAGACAATATTTAATTCAGTTTACAATCATTTTATCCAAACTTGGTTCAAATTTACAGTTTAATTAATCGATTGTAACAAAAATCACTGAAATAATTGAATATCAAAATATTGGAACCAATTTAGTGATAAACAAAACAAAAGCAAAACATTGAAAGCATTTGAATCGAAATAATGGATGACTTCGAAGATGACTGCAATTCAAACGGAGGCGAGAATTGGATCCAATCCCAGAAATACACGAATTGGGAAATTGAATGCATTAACCGATTGGAGACTTCACCCGATTTGGAGCAACAAATTGAAGTCGAAAAAGGAGGTAATGATTGCATTTTCGGACAATTATTGTCCGCTTCCATCACCTCTTCATTAATGGTTATAAATGATAGGAAACGCTCACAAACTATGGGTGTCGTTCCAGACGGCGGCCTGTAGTATAGCTCAGTTATATCAGGGTATGTCCACTCACTCTCTATATAGTAGTGTTGGAGTAACCCTTTTGACAGCCCGCGAGCAGGAGTTGTCTTTGTGGGTACCGTTCCAGAACGCTGCCGGTGCTGTCACCACACTCTACAAGGATTGCATCGAATCTCAAAAACGCAATTCCGAGTATGGCTTCCAATGCGGACAACAAAAGAGGAATAAAGAGCTGTTGGCGTGGATTAAGAAGAGGAAGCGTCACATTAGACGTGAAGACCTCATCGCTTTCCTGAGCGGTGCAAATCCACAGAGCAGTTATGGACACCCATTCCACCACCACTTCCATCACTCTCTTCATCGGTCCTGGAATTCACCCAAACCTCGACTCTCAGTGAATGATAGCAGCAGTCGATCCTTCACTCGACTAAGTCTTAGCGATGGCTTAACTGATGGCAATTCCATCGCAGAAATCGATACCTCGAATACAGACGAAACAGATTTGGAGACCTTCCGCGAAGCTCTGGCCCTCTCAGGTATGCCTTCCAATTAAGTTTCATTTGTTTAAATTGATCTGATTTTAGGTGTGAGGTCTTCTTCTCCGGTCTCTAACAGCAGTTCCCGGAAAAGTCCATTAATTCGGGTCTCAAGTAATAGCAATAATTCAATGGCAGAACTCAATGCTTTCATTGACGAGGAGTACAACCGACACGTCGAGTCCCGTAAGCGAACCGCCTCTTCCAGTGATGTAATTATGGACTCTCCGACCCATAAGCGCTCAAAACTCACATAATATTAATAATTATCTTATTTTTCAATCATTATTTGAAACAAAATTTTTAGTTCACATATCAGTTATGGCTTTCAGTTTATTCGGATTTCAATTCTGTTTTTTTGAGCCAATAATTAAACAAATGTTTAGTTATTCACTAATTATTGGATTCGTTTGACAATAATTGTATTTATTGTACATAAGTTTCACTGTTTCGCCAAATATTGTTATTAAGGGTTTTTGTTAAGCGATTTCCACTCCTCTCTAATCAAAACAATTATATCAAATCTCCGTTGAGTTTAATTTAAGCCCAAATTCTTTAAAATAATAAAATTTTCAAATGAGTTATAATTATTTCTGTTTTAATGGCTTTTTGTCTAAGAAATCGCTGTTTAGACCCGATTTATGTTTAATTTCAATGCATTTTTGTTTAATACAATTTTAAAAGCAATTCACTAATTGTTTAAACCATTTATTAGTTTCAAATTTCAATAATGTATTGACAAATACTATAATATATTGTAATCAATGAAAATAAGTTAAAACAAAATCACTTATTCCTTAGAATTGATGTAAATTTCGATTCAATTAATAAATTGTTTCAAATGACTATTAATTATTAAAATCTATACTTTTGTTCATTTCTTTCACTTCTCTTATTATATGCAAATATCACTAGTATTAAGTTATCAAGGTTGTTTTAAAGGTTATTATAGTTCCAATGAGTTTTCAAGTGCATGTCAATATGATGGATAATCACCCTGGTCAATCTATTCAGCAATTTAAGATTGTGTTCGGCCTATCAGTTGAGATGGCGTTCAACCAAATCATGCATTGATTTAAAGTCATTATTATTACCAGTTATATGAGATACCAATTGAAAGCCATAACGACGCCAATAGACTCGAGTTAAATAGTACTCATATTGTGAAAAGAACAAAATGTGCAAGATTATCTAATTCTCATTCAAATTACGATCTATTTTCCATTATTTCCTTATCAAAGAAGTGATTTATTTGTTTGTTTTTTATTTAATTCGATAAAATTTGATATCAAAAGTTAAAACTGAGACCCATTGACGTCAGTACTGTTCAACAGTCACAACAATACCTGACACTAATGAACAGGTTTTGGGTATACCGCCCAACACCTGGTCTTTCATAATAAAGTCAATAATTTCTGAGTGTTTAACACATCACTCACTCGAACCGATTCTCGGCTCAAAATATCATTGAATTCAACCAATTCTTAAAAGTCTTAATTGATTTCAAGTGAATCGATAGTTATGTCAAATATTCGACATATTCTTCATTTGATTACTTATTTACTCTTTAATCGAAACAATTACTTATAAATAGTGAGTCTGAGCTGATCCTCGACTGTCTTTCGCCTTCTTTGTTGTCTTTAAATGGATTTTAAAGAGTTTTAAAGAGAAGTCAAAAGTTATTTAATTTTCGGTGAATATTATGAGTAAATGTGAAAATATTTGTATTTTTGATAAAATGAAAAATCGGTGAATCACTCGATGTTTATGTGGTTTTGAAAGTCTGGAGATTAGACTTAGTTGTGGTGATGTCGGTCTCAAGCAATGATCGGTTTAAGAGAGCGGCCAGAGATGGGTATATCGATATTATACTCGATGCGACCAAAAAGGACTGCAATAGTGGGGACGAAGACGGTATTACTCCCACTCTATGGGCCGCATACTCAGGAAACTTGGATGCACTCCGAGCTCTTGTCGGACGGGGGTATTCAAACTTTTATATTTGTACTCAATATTTATCGATATTACAAAAAAATGCTACAAATTGTATAAATAATATCTTAATTAATAGTATAAACTTCTTGTGTAAGGCTATTGTCAAGCAATGATTGAAGCCTTGGCCTACAATTTGCATTATTTTCCTTATTATTTGTTGTATTGTTTGCCTCAAAACCTCTATTTTAACAAAACTAACAAAAATATTAAGAAACTCGAAAAATGTCTTTTAATTGTATACCAAATTCCCATTTATATGATCTCTCCGTTTATATTAAGAAACTTTTAAAAGCAATTGAAAATTCTTAGCATTTTCTCAGTTTTGGTACAAAATATTAGATTTTAATTAATTCTTAGTTCAGTTCAATAAAACATTTAGTATTTAAGTGAAAGAATAGTTGAAATATTTGAAAAAAACATTGAACTTTCAAAATGAAAGGAAGTGAATGTCATCCCACCCGTCCGGTCCTACAGTGTTGACCAGTCATGCATCAGATTATAATATAAGACATAAGTATTTGACATTTTTTACATTCAAAATGAACTAATCATTCATATCATTGACTCCAAACGTGTGAATCAGGCGTTCATCGCATGAATAATACATTGATTCTAATATTTCTGAACAAAATTAGGAATAAAAGAGTGGATTCCCTCCACTCCCCCACAATGTCGTGTCTTTCCCCACATAATGAAATAAATTTCAATTATTTCAAATAAAGTTATCCTCATTTCGCTTGAATTTAATAATTACTTCTTTTAACAAAATATCATTATTTTTAACTCAAAATGAATCCATTTTAACGATAAGGAGATAACCAGGGATTACAAGTAATAATATCCCACATTTCAAGTGATCTTGGAAAATTGTCAAAAGTTATGTTCCTCGACTTCCAGCCTGTCTGTAATGATGAGAGATTTAATTAAATTACCGAAAAGCACAACTTGTTTGTTTGATGTTACCCTGATTATTGACAATTATGAGTATACCTCGACAATGGTTTAACTTAACAATACTTGTTTCGATCATTAGTGTAAAGCCATTAAATTGTATTCATTTGTCGATATTTTAAGTTTTTAGATATTCATTAAAATATTCATTTATAATTTAGAACAATATGGAAGGGCATATACATGCAGGATATTTTCAATTAAGTCATGGCTAAATAACTTCAACATTACAGACTTCTGTAATTTGTATTATTAAAAAATTAAAAGTCACAAGTTTATCAAATAAGCAAGAATTCTAATGCTTATCAATTTGATATAATACTTTGTAATTCATATGACTATAATGACTGTTTTAGAATTTTTAGAATTATACCTGTAATGTTAAATTTTTTCTTCGCGACAGGGGGGAGATTTCAAATTTTTTGCCGACAGGGGGTTTTGGTCTGACCCCCCTTGTCGAACCCTGATACAAAGCATACTCTATTCACAAAATCTGTAAATGTACGGGGATAATTTTTTGTTAACGATTTTTCTTGATAATTTAAATATCTAATTTAAAAATTATTTAAGACATGAATATGGTCTGAATTATAGCTTAAGTTTTTTGAGATAAGGTTTCCAACTAACTGTAGGTTTCTCTTACCTCCATCATACAAATGTATATTTAAAATGATATTGACCTTGCTACCGTTTCCTGCCCAGACAACTAGATAATATATTAGATAAAAAGAATTTGAGTCATACCAATCAATTAAAAGTCATAAGATGGTAAAATGAGAGCTCATTTAAATAATTATTTAATTTTTGCAATTTTAGAGGTGATCCGGGAAAATGTGATAATTTGGGAAACACTGCACTTCATTGGAGTTCAGCCAATAATCACATTAATTGTGTGTCATTTTTGGTGAGTTTCGGTGTAAATCTGTGGGCATTGGATAATGACTTCCATACGGCGAAAGACGTGGCGGCCATCAACCATCACGAAGAGGTGATTCAGTTTCTGGATCAGGTGATCGCCAAACAAAGTGCTCTCAACACAAAAGTCGTTCAAAAGATGAAAGAAAAGGCTATATTAGACGCAGAAAAACGCATTAAAGTCTATCAGAAAATGCAGAGAAAAGCGGCCAAAAAAGTTGAAAGAGAAGACAAACTCATTGAAAGACAACGAAAGAGAATAATTGAAGTGATGGACAGCACACAAAAGCAGCCAAATCTGGTCACTCATACAAATCAGTCAATTGTGCGTAAAGAGAGTCGTTCCCAACAAAACAATACTTCACTTAAGTTCTCGGATATCGTGAACTCCAATCAATCGAATGGAACCACAAATAAAATTAAGATTTTGGGCGGAGTTTCCCGAAGAGTCCAAATGAAGAAACACAACTCAGACTCCATTTCCACGAACAGTGACTTTAAAGTTCGAGACATATCTACCGACGACGGCATCCGATCGGTCAGGTCTTTAATGGGCATCAGAAGGGATAACCAGATCCTATATGTGCCTAAATTTGACTCCAATTGCAATTATGAGACAAATAATAGACTTCATATGAAAGATGTCTTTTCTTGTGATCCAATGCATGGCTCAGGTGTGAGCACAGCTTCTAATCTTAACCTCAATACAAGCCATAAGACAGAGAAATTGTATCGAGCAATAAGTGAACCCGATTTCCTCAATAACTTCGAGGACATGAAACCACTTAAAGAAGTTAAGAGAGAAACTCCAGAGTCCAGTATATTTGAAAGACCCGGATTCGGTTCCGTCTCCTTTAGAGGGAGATTCACTTCAGAGACTCTTTTCTCTAAACATATGAGCGATGAAAGCAGCGGAAGGAGAGGTAGTGATAGAAGTTCCACGAGTTATGCCGATAGTATTGGAAGTGTTGGAAGTCTTGCCCACAGAAATGCTTTAGAATTAGAGCAGAATTGGGAAGAAAACCGAGATATTGATGAAAATACCTCAAAGACTGTACCAATTCTTCTGTTTCTTTACGCCCACGGATTAAAAGAGTATTTATCAGTATTTAGTTCAGAGAAAATAGATTTGGAAGCTTTGATGCTCTTAAGTGAACACGACTTGATCTCATTGGGTCTTCCACTCGGACCCAGACGTAAGGTCTTGAAAGCAATTGATAGAAGAAAAACTATTTTGGATAACCCTGGACATATGACTGACACTAGACTTTAACTCAATTCAATCTTTTAATACTTAACACTTCAACCAATGTTTTAAAGAATTCATTAAATGTCTTAATTGTAAACTATTTTCATTCAATAAATGCATTTAAATTATTTTACACCTATTTATATATAACCATTGCCTCTTATTACAGGGATGGGGACAGAGGTGTGATATGCATAACTCCACCAAGGAGATCAATATTCAAGTTTACCAAGAACACTTTCAAAGTCGATTTTTACTAGCTTTTCGGTGTTAATTAGGGTTGTGAGTGGTAAAACTTTCATTGTAACCTTAGTCTTATTCAATGACAAAGTTAATTTTATTAAATTTATTCAACAAATTCCGTGCGTTTGATATGACTTCAGATAATTGTCACACATTTTGTCTCAATTGAAGGCTTATGTTATACCTCTGCTATTGTTGTCCCTATCGATGGTCCGACTCTTTTGACCACAATTTTTGTCAACCGATTTCAAAATGGACTCAATTTTGAAGACATTTCTCTTCAAAACAACTCAAATACCAAACAATTTATTGGATTTGATGTCAACTATCGTTGAATACGAGGAGAATCTAAGGAGTGGTCAGAAAGTGTGCTCCAATTTCGGCCGCAAAGTATTGGTCAACAAAACAGTCTTCGAAACTATTAAACAGTTTATACCGAAAATCAACAGAAATGTCAAAACTTTGTCACAAATTATTGACAAACAAATCACCGAAAATGAAAGACTGACTCAAGAGTTGTCTCATTGCCGAAGACG
>JAQIWF010000888.1:0-14903 GCA_034694965.1 Ceratozetes gracilis
CCAGGTGGGAGTCCACCACTCATCCGTTTTGTATTACAATTTTTCGAGATTTTGGGAAAAAACATTAAAAATTTTGAAAAATTCTGAAAATTTTAAGAAAAAGCCTATTTTTGAGGGGGAGAACGTAATTTTTGGGGGAAAAACTCAAATTTTAGAAGAAAAATTCAAGATTTTCAGCCAAAAACCAAAAAAATTGTCGCCTCGCTCTATTCACCTTGTTGAAATATCGAACTTATATAATGAACTTGATAATTTTTAGTAAATAGTGGTAACTTATTTATTTCCCACTACTTTAATCTTGGGTATTTTATTTGCTTACTCCCAGTCATCTTTGATTTAATTTGTCTTAAACATTTAGCAAATATTATGTGTCCAGAATATAACCTAGCTTTTATTATATTTGCATAATAGTGTTTATATATAATTACGAAATAATGCTTTTATCAAGATGGTAAAGATAAATGTTATCACTGATATTTAAACTGCCATGTTTACTTGTTACTTAAAATAAGTTTTATTACCTCGATTATGCAGCAGTGTATCTAATCTATCTAATTTTGATTACACTAATTAAATAAGACTTAATACAAAAAAGTGTATACTTTTCAGAAGTGAATTACATGAAAGAATTGAGACCAGTGTTGAGGACAGTCCACTTCACTCGAGAAAACGGGTCGAAAAAGATTCCAAATGAAAATAGTCTTATTGTGAAAAGGTATATTTGAAATGAAGTTAACAATGACCATGAACAGTTCTTTAATACAACCATTAACTCAAAGACTGTGACAAACTCTTTGGCAAAGTTATGCAAATTCCATATAATGTGACCTTTCCTTCCAATCATAAGGTAATGCATTTCTATTCCGACCAATTGCTCAACAAATTAATTACGAAAGAGATGTCTGCTTCCAAATACTCACCCTTTCCGGATGTGATTTGGAAAGTGAACTGGAACAATATAACTCTCAACAGTTCCAGTTACCCACAAATTAAGAATATTGTTATTCTCTTTGATTGCATTTATTTGGAGTCGGGTTCTAATTGTGAGAGAAATGATAAGCTTGAGGTCTGGGAGTATGAGTAGTCAGCCACCCGTGTCATCAGATTCTGTGGTCGACTCTCACAACCCTTCAAATATATGTCGAAAACCCGAACTATTAAACTGAAGTTCATTTCGGATGGTTTCGGAGTTTCCTGGTTTCACATCACGACTCGGTATATAAACACCAATAAGACATCGGTAGTCTCCCGCTCTTCACATGTTCTTTATTGTGAGCCCCTAACCATTAATCCTAACATTTGGTTAAAATCTATGGGTGTCCGCTGCAGAGCAATAGTGGTCTCAATAGTGGTTCCAATAGTGGTCACAATAGTGGTCACAATAGTCGTCACAATAGTGGTCACAATAGTGGTCCCAATAGCCACCAGTCACTTATATTTTCGTTGAATAAGAATTGGACAACGAAAGAATGAACTATCACAAATTGGGTAATAAGAGTTATATACCAGAATTAACATCTATTTGGATTGGATTAACGCAATCATCAAATTGTGATAAACTGATAGTTCTTCGTATGAATTGTAAATAATGTTTAACTTAAGAAAACTCTTCACTTATTTCTTATAATAACTTTTGTATACAATTTTAGGCATATTTTAGTAATTAATAAAACATTTCTTTCAGTTTATTTTTAATGAAATTTAATTAACTTTTTCATAGTTTTCTATAGAAAAGTGACTAAAAGACTTCGAAATAAATGCAAGACATAAATTTAATATTAATGTAACCTGGTCCAGATATCTCATTAAAAAAATAATTAAAAAGTTCCTTCACTAGTCTATTCATGAGGTATTTTTATGTTTTAAAATATAAACCGTGCTTGATGAGATCAGGGATGACGAAAGTATACCAGATAAACATAATTAAACTCTAGAGGATTCACTCTTTAAAATTAAATATGGTAGTTTTATATTCCTCATAGTTTTTAAGCAAAAAAGATTCCCCAACTCATTGTTTTAAGTTCACTAATATATAAGCACCTTGGTTTTTTAGTACTCAACCCTGGGTATCTCTAATTGATTTGGTCGAAAGTGTGAGCAATGTTTTTGCCTAACGGTATGACTGGAGGACATGTGTGGTTCACGAGTGCAATGTAGTGGACGCCAAGAGTCCTGTCAATGGGGAGAATATGAGACAAGCATTGAGTCGACGCACTCTTCGCAAAGTACTCGACCCTCACTTCGCAGTCGTTGGAGTGAATCACTGCTTGAGTTCAGTTCAGTTTTAGAGACTATCGGTATTACATCAATACTTGTGCTCTCAGTGCTATCCATGAATTCCTCAATGAAAATGGATGGAAGAATCAAATAATCTGTGAATAACTGTACTTTCAAGACATCCATTTATTGACATTAATACCACGACTAAAATATGCCACCAAAAATGACTTACATATATTTGAACTTGTTAATGTTTTCCCTGCGAATATTTATTTGCAATTCCGAAGAATTGGAGGCAAAAGTGCTGGAAAACAGTCAAAATATGAGAAGTAAACCGGGTTTAAGTGCTATGAAGTCAGCCTCTCAACAGAGTGAAAACGGTAAGAATTGACTGTATCTCTCAATAGAGAATATTTTGATACTCTGTAGTAGTAGAGAGTATAGAATATGCATTCCGTTGAATGGCAATATTGCCAATATTACCATGGTACTCACTCTCTCATACCGATAAACGTTCGCATCACTCATATTGATTGCATTCTTTCAGTAGAAAAGTTGCTTAAAACCATTGATGCCCAATGTATGGGTGTGTAGAGGGGAGGGGGGTTATAAAAAAAACTACCGTTATATAAAATTTGACAACCCCTACGGATGTAAAAGTTAAATATATTCTAGCAATAAAAAGAGTGCAAATTATTTTGACTGAAAACTTGATTTAATAATGACAGTAAGAGACCTGAAATTGTGCCTCAAATGAAGTCTCAATTCTATTAATTATTTGCCTCAAGTTATTGATGAAAGGGTTAAGTGTTATGTCATATCTTCACAATTGTCAACAAATACTAGATGTCGGCATTTTGATATCATTTGGTCATTATAAACCTTGTTCACTTCAGTTATTTCTGCCCAAAGCATTGATAAATTTTTTGTTTTAATCAAGATTTGTCAAAAGTGTCAAGCAAATTTGTCAGCGAAAATACTGAAAATATCCCCCTCCCCCACTGAGTTTTGCCACTAAGTAGAGAGAAAGAGAAAGTAAGAGAGAGAGAGAGAGAGAGAGAGAGAGAGAGAGAGAGAGAGAGAGAGAAGAGTCAAATTAAGTGTTTGTGATGTCTATCTTAGAAAATTAAATTTGAGAAATAAGGTGTGACTGATATGTCTGAACCAGAATATCAATTGAATATTCAAAACAAATTGAATTATCGATTAAAGTATAAAAAGAAAAGTGATTTTATCGTCCATTCCTTTCCATTAGTTTTCTAACTATTGTCGTAAAAATTGTATCTTATTTTAAATTTTCTATAATTACTCAAAAAATTAGGAGTTTATCGATAATTGTTTATCAAATTCCTCAGAAACTTAATTAAATTATCCGGACTTAAATTAAGTGCTATTTGGCTCATATCATGATTTGGAGATTTCTTGGGTAAAAAAAGTTGTTTTTTTCATCAGATAGAAGACCGCCTGCATTGAGATGTTATACACTTAGAGATGAGTCACAACTTTAATTCAAAGTTAGGTAAAGATTACTCCAAATGTGAGGAAAATCTAATTTTTCATTGCATTTAAATTAATAAAGACATCAATATATGAAAATTGGCTCACATTTGAAAGGTATGAGAATTTGTTTTTCATTTAAATCTTTTTTTTTTGTTTAATCTTTAAGGCATAGAATGACTACAAATGCATATAAAAGAGGATTAATTTCACTGATTCTACAGATTATCAAATCTCTAATTACTTTAACACAAAACAAGTAAAAAATTATCATCAGTTTTGGTAATACATGAATTCCTATACCTCACCGATCTTATCATTATATTGCAAATATTTGGAAATTATTTACATATAATAAGTTAGTTTGATAAGTAGTAAGCTAATTTTAAGGCTGAATATATCATTTTTCAAATAATTGTTAAAAATTAAAGCCACATAAAATTAAAGGATCAAAATCTTAATATTAGGCTATGGATGCCGTAATTTAATTTACAGACAAACAATACCTCTCAGCAAATGGGTTACAAACCAGAGGTCTGTCCAATGATAGGAATTTTTCTTCTCAGAACTGCTTTCCATTTAAATTAATTTATTTCTCGGTTTTTTAGGGGAATTCACTCTAGAAAAACATTTGACGTTCTCTTTGTTATCAAATCCTTTTTTATAGTGTCATAAGTTTTTTTGCTACTCACTGTCTCTGACTTTCGAAGGACAGGTATATGGATAGGTATTCCGACCGCAATTGAAAATTCTAATTCCACTTTATTTCTACTTTTTCTTTTGCACATCCATTGCCTCCCATAATGACTTCTTTGTGACTCAATCATCCCTTGCAATACTGATACACATTTTGTCGACTTTAGATTTAAATCAATTTTAGTTTTTGTTTTCAGTTACTCAACAAACGGTGTGAGGTTTAAAAGCTATGGAGAGTTTTATTGATATTTTTATTGTCAAATATATATATCTTGAGTTCGGAATGCAATTAAAATGCAAAATTCATACACAAATTGAAAGGTTAAGAACTGGAAACCACTTCTGAAGATCTGAACACCATTTTAATGCTAAATAAGTTTCGAAAGGGAATCAAATTCAACGATATGTAAAACGTTTTTTAAATTCATATCTAATATATCTATCAAAACATAAGAGCATTAATTCATATAAAGGTATTTCTTTTCTCGTGTATATAATTTAGCTCGATTAAAAGTGCTGAATACTAAATTTTCAAGCATTGCTACCCATATAATGGTTGTCCAACTGTTGAATAAACAATACTTTTGAGAATAGTATGAAATATTTCGAAACATTTTTATAGCGAATATGTTTTGTGTTATCTTTTCTCGGGTTTAACAGAGGATTGTATGCTTCCCTCTGATTTCCTCCTTTTCGGAGCCAAACATATTGTAATAAGTTTTTCCTTGACTTCTATCACAAGTTTTCCTATCGCTTCCACACTTTGTAGGCACTCACCACCAGCTCAGCCCCACTATTATTGTATTCAATAAATATTACAACAATTTGTGTGAAGTTATTGTTATTTAGTTTAGTTTTATTATCTCTTTAAACACTAAACTATACTCAATATTGTATTTTAAACGCCAATAATATTTGATTTTTGTTACTCAATGAAAACCTAATAGACTTTTAAACATATTTCCCATAACTTATTCGTAACTTATTTTGAATAACTTTCATAACTCTTGAAGTCATTCGAAACTTCAGAAAAAGAAAACTTTTCTTATTATGAATTCTACGAAAGAGTACTAAAATTGATTATTTAAAATAAGAGAAGTTTTAAGAATAAAATTGATGTTTAATTCATACATCGATTACTGAACCAAAAGAATTCCCATTGAATTGTTATGGAGAGAGAGAGAGAGAGAGAGAGAGAGACCAATGGATCGATAAATTGGCTGCTTTTCGACATAAATAAAGTTGTTGTGGAAAAGCAAAGATCTGTTCGATAAGAGGGAAAGATTTCGACATAAAACCCATGTATTAAAAACTTATGATTATTATCATTGAAATTAAAACATTTTTATGCTTTAATTCGATTTGAATGACATATCTCTTATATCTATCAATTGAACCTTTAATATATTCCCTTAGCAAACATCAATTCCTAAGGTTTTGCAATAAAACTCTTTCTTCAATTCGTTAATATTCTGAAACGAATTCAATGTCTTCTTGTTTTTATTGCATTACAAAACCCGAGTCTTTAACTTCATTTTCGTTTGACTTATGTCAGACAAAAATATCTCAAATAAGAAATAATTATTAATCTCTTATATGAATAACTCATTCGGCATAACATTATTAAAAGCTACAAATCTTTTGATTGAAACCTAAATTATGATGAATTAGTTACACATAATATCATTATTACAATCACTTCTATTTCCATCTAATCTTGGATTTAAAACTAACAGATATTATGTACTAAAAGGGCCGCACTTTTTGCTTTCATTTCTTAAATTACAATTAAAACTATGAAATAATACAATATTTCCAAAAGATATCAAATAATAAGCAGATTATTAAACATATAATTAATTACTGGATATAACAAACCGTTACGAATGCCATGTATTTCATTCATTAGCTATTAATTGCCGATTCATTGAACCACACCTCAGCTCAGCTCAGGATTAGTGCTTTTTGTGACCCAATTATTTGATTCATGAAAATTCAATCAACTTTTCTAATTATGTTTGAGAAGTGAACGGAAAAAATTTAATACATTTCATTCACACTCTCTTATGTCATGCCTTTTCCCAAAACAACCAGAGGTCGGCCCGTAATTAGAAGACAACTGTCAATAGGTTTTCAGAGATGGACAGGATATCAATGATGTCAAGAGTTGAAAGAACAGGATATCAATCAATTTCTATACATTCTCCTCGACATAGCATTTGACACGACAAACTAATTTGAGAGGGAAATTAACCTAGTTTCCTGAATCTAATTGCAAGAATTTCGTGTTTACACATACTCTCCATCCCTGAGTCCCAAAGCCTTTTTCAATAATAAGTCGAGCGAATGGTTCACATGTGAAAGGATTGAAAAAACTCATCATTAATTCAAAGATCAGGAAAAGTCATTCAATTAGATTCAATAATAATAACTGTTTTTAAATTAATGCTCTTTTGATATGAATTTCGATATATATTCCGATCTATTTCTTCGTCAGTAATCACAGATGAGTTATCTCTCATTTCCCCAATTAGAGCCAAAATTCGGTCAACTCTTGATAATGGCTTTCCTTAAATATCATTTAATAGCATTTACACCGAATAAGCTCAGGTCCATGAGTTCCTCTCATAGGAATACCTAATTTTTTGGCAAACAGCTATAATTCAAATGATAATAATTGCAAATTAATTATAAACTATTTTTCACCGCATTTAGTACATAATGGCCAAGAGCATTAAAATCAAGCTAATCCAGTATCTAATCGATCAGTATTTACGCTCCAATTAAAAAGATTTAATTTATTTCCAATGTCTTCGTCGACATAAATAAAAAGTATATTTTTGGACAAATCATATGAAAAATCTCTTTCGCTTCAAACTATTCACTCAAATATTTATAATTTTAGCCAAAAAAATCCAAATACAAGTGAAATATTGTCTGAAATAAAGAATTATTTATTGGCTATAAAATAGACAAACAATTCATATGTTTTTTTCATCTTTTTTTAAATCAAATGTATTTTATGTAATAAATAAATAAAAAGTATAATCAAAGCAAAACTTTAGACACAAATATAGTTATGTTTTCACCAAAAGACTACAAAAATACAAACGAATGGTCAGAACAAAACATAACC
The DNA here is from genome assembly GCA_034694965.1 of Ceratozetes gracilis. Classification (NCBI taxonomy): domain Eukaryota; kingdom Metazoa; phylum Arthropoda; class Arachnida; order Sarcoptiformes; family Ceratozetidae; genus Ceratozetes; species Ceratozetes gracilis. The sequence continues at coordinate 7,550 of JAQIWF010000888.1, forward strand.
CAAAATTGGTTACAGTTATGGATAGAAAGTGGACCCGAGGGAAAAGGTATGCTTAGAATCGGAGCCAAACATACATTGAGTTTCATAGAGAAAAGAGGAAAATGAAATATTTTGTGTTATAACAAGAGAACTGCAGATAAATAGCATAATATGTGTAGCACTGAACCCAACGCCTGGTTGTTGTCTTGTGTAGCCTTTGGATATACGGATGGCATACATATGAGTACAGACTTGAATGGCAGCCGAATATCAGTCGGTTTGAGAGCATATCAAACATAAGACTTACTGAGGAGTCGAAGGAATACTACAATCAATTGTATTACAAATTCTCTCTCTCTCTCTCTCTCTCTCTCTCCCCCCTTCTCTCTCCTTCTCTCCCGAGAATTAGTTCCGATATGTTTTGAATGTATAGATAGGAAGAGAGGGAAATATACCACAAGAAAAAAATTCGCTCCACTCTAATGGAAATGTATGACAAATTCATGGAAAAAAGATATCCCAAATTGGGAGACAGACCACTGATAGCATATAAAAGCACATTATATCCCATTTTGTTGGACCACTATTTCTCAATGAATACAACTTTAATTTCAATGAAAGCCTAACATTCATGTCGTTTGAAAAATAGCGCACATTTTAGACCATAAAATTTATACCTAAAGCCATACATATCTACACATCTGTTAACCACAAGAAGTCCTTATATTTGTTTGTAAATAATATCTACAAAGTATTTCTCATTTATTTTTCTTTTAATAAATGATAAATTCATACATACTTTGCAACAAATTTAACTCATTTCTACATTTTAAGCAAATTTAAGCATTTATTTGCAAAAAAACAAACAAATATTCACTTTCAAAGTCACTCTTTCATAGAAAATATTACTTTACTTTAAAAATATCATAATTTATACAAATCTTAAGGAGTTTTCCTTTCAAACAGAAGTCTTGTAAAGAGACTAAACAACAAAATTCACGTAAAAAATGGGAAATTTCAGAAGCAATAAATTTTAGGGTAAAATGAATATCATTTTCGGTGGTTTTCATACTAAATATTTCTTTGAAAATGCAATTAAAGTCCTGTGAAGAGATGTCATTGAGTTTTGCAAATAAAGTAACATATTTTAAACACATTTTAAAATCATTTGATTTATAATTAATAAGTTTTATAACTTTTATTCTTTACTTTTCAAACTCAATGACCATAACTCTTATGCGGAGCCAAATTCATAAGCAATTTGAGAGGAAAGCCATCGAAGGAAACATTTAAGCAAAAAAACATTGAAGTCATGATGAATGTACTCAACAAACCTCTGACCCTTCAGCTAATAAAAAGGGTCGTCCAGAGGTCGGGTGAGTAGCACAGGTAACACTGGGAGCTACAGACACAGAAAGCTAATAATTTTTGCTAACATCGCCTCTAATTTATAACCCGAATAATAATCCAATTTCTAGTCTCACAAAAAATTATATCAAATTATTCTAAAAAAGTTTAAAATTTTTCAAAACTTAAAATATGCGAAACTTTTATAAATTTTCGGCTTTTTTATGAAACCGAAAACCAGATAATTCTCTGACCATAAAAACCATTTCGAAGATTACCTCGAATACAAATAATTCTCTGGACAATAATCCTCACAAATGTTTGCATACATTTTACGAACGCATTTAATATCATTAAAAATGGGACCAATTGTTAGAGACATCAAAGAATAGACAATAAGATCAGTCAGTATTCGTAATACAAGTAATTCTATTGACAGTACCCTCGGCTCTGGTATTGAAAGTGGAGAGGAGTGAACCCATAGCTACCGAAAAAAACCTTTTTATGTGAGGAACGGTATAATTCTATAGTCGGTAATCTTAATCCGATTATAACTTCTGGACTCATCTCTAACTCGGCTTTCAGTCTGACTGCAAATGTGGGCAAAAAACAGATAATAAAAGTATTGACACAAAGTGTAGACAATATTGTTAGCAAAGGATGAGCACAGAATAGGTCCGAATATACACAGTCTTATTCAATCCAATTATTGTGCGCTTAAAGTACTATGAGTGCCATCTATGGTCACCATTGGGAGGAGAGGCAGGTTTGGGTTAATTGACTTCAGTGGTGATCAACCTCTGGTTCGCGCCGTAGTATTGCATCGTATAATCAACTTTGGACTTACATTTCTGTTCATTGCACTATTCTTGGAAACCCTTACCTTTCATGTTGTCCTTTCATATGTCCTTGCTCATTACCATCATCTGTCCTAAAGTCAAATATATTAAATGACAAATAATTTAAGCATTGATCTAATAACCTGGTTCTCATAAAGGGTACAATTAGATTCCAATCACACCATGCTAATTTTATCTTTTTAATTGAATAATGTCTATAATGTTTAAGACAATTTCAATATAATGTCCAAATTTTTAATTAAATAGTAATTAAACCGAAATATTTGTCTCAAAACTGATTTCAGAGTTCACTGAATGTTACAAAATATCAAATGTTTTAAATATATTGCAATTAAACACAAATCTGATTAAAAGTCAATGTTTTCAATGATTTAAAATACAATTAAAATCATTTGCAATAAAAACTAAAAAAGCAATTAATTAAAATGGACTGCATTTGAATCAAATACTCAATTAAAATGCAAACAAATGGTGTGCCCGGGAAAGGGTTGTTTCTCAAATGACAAAGGGGACAATATCGCAATCATTGTATTGTATTGAATACACAAATGACTATTTCATTTCAATTCAAAGATGCCTCGATTTAAAAGACAATTTTTCAAGATCAAAAGCATTCCTATTGTAATCTAGTAATCAGGGTGAAACAATATTCAAGTTGAGAGCCTAACCCTTAAGTTTTTGCACTTTCACAGCAAAAATATTGCAATCCTTTCATTTGGGCGCCAATTATTCATTGACTTCTATGTTATCTTGAGATACACTGAAAACATCACTGCATCTGATCTTATCATTAATTATAAGATCCGTCAGAATATTAAATTAGAAATTTTATTAAACAACTTTTCTTTGGATGAGTTATTACTTACTATTTATTTACTTAAATGAAAAAATGCTTTAAAAAACACTATTCAGAGCCTAATATGATGTTAGAGTTATTCATCGCATTGTATGCAAGAAATTAATCTTCTCTTTATTGTAAGGAATGAATCAAAAATGAAATGCAAATAAAAATTTTGATTTTAATACAGATATGATTTAAAGTGTAATCCTATTTATGGCGCAAATGCTTAAGAAAGTGAGGAAAGTCTGACAATTGAGTTATTAATTGGCTGTTAATCACAACAATAAGAGACTTAGTTTTTTATTCCCAAACTCTGAGCACAAATGCATTTCTTTAAAAACTCTATTAATGATTGGTTGAAGAAATTCTTCAAATAATTGTGGATTAGCTCCGAAAGGGACAGTCGACTGATTGGAAAGTGATAGAGAATGCCGACAGTTATTCGGAAAATGTTTGACTTAATTCATCGGCAATTTCTCAAATCTATCGCTTTCTCTGTCTCTCCGATCGTATGGTTTTATGCAAACAACAAATGTCTTAAACTTATTATTCAGAGCCAGACATGACTTGAATTCCCAAAATAGTAAACGAGAAACAAATTCTTTGATTCTCTTCAAAAAACTAATCAAAAGACTTAATCAGACAATTATTTTTGTTAACTTAGGGAACAATCAGACAAACACTTATAATATGAGAATAAGGAGAGGCACAGAATAATGAGGGAATGCCTGACCCGCTATTGATATGTATGGCTTGATATGGCTTTCAGTGAAGCTTTCAGAAGGATTTGTTTGGTGTAAAAACATCACAAATGAATGTCAGATATGACATGACTTGTGATTAATCCCAACATAAGAAAAATTGATTAATATATCAATGTTTCGGTGGTTTGAAAAAACACATTTCAAGTCAAGAATTCTCTCTCTCTCTCTCTCTCTCTCTCTCTCTCTCTCTCTCTCTCTCTCTCCCCTTCTCTTCTCTTCTTATGATCTCATTTTGAAAGAACACGAAAATAACAACAAAAATATAATTCCAAACAATATATCAATTATTTTGAATTGAATTTTGTAAAAATAGTCTTCAAAAGAGAGAATTTCCTCAATTCTTGGCGTGGATTTGGGTTTTATTTTTTATTTTTAAAGAATAAATGTCTCAAATTTATTGCTCGAAAACTCTTATATAATATAGACGTCATGTGATATCAGAGTAACGATGAAAAACATTTTAAACGATAAACAACACTAGAATTTAAAGGAACCAAAAAACAATTCATTGATTTATGGCTTATGTTTGTCATATTTGTTGGTCAGTGGACATAATTCTCCATACAGACTATCAATTCTTAGCTTGATAAATAGTCTTGCTAACGTAGGATTCGCTTTGAATTTATGAACTCCTGACCAGTTTTTCTATCAATTTCTGCCCGAATCAAAGCGATATAAAATGTATAACAAAAGCAATTTTGCATTAAAGCCAATGAAATATTTGAATACCAAGACGTGAAGGATAAGAGGATCTGATTGAAAGTTCAAAACCAATTTGGTTGTGAATAAATCAATTTGTTATTAAAGAATATCAGAATATAAATAAGAATCGAAGAGAAGAAGACGTGAAAAGAAAAACAAATCATTTATTATGAATGATGTGATAGGTTTTGGGTATTAATCCCTAAGCATTATATGCATTATATGCTGTGCTAATCATAAAACTAAACTATAACTGAAAATATGAATTATATGCTGAGCGCACAGAACACACGAAACAAACATTCTTGTTGTCTGGCATTCAGAATAGTCTTTGTGTTTGTTAAGTGCACAGCCATAAGAAGACGGGTCTGTCTATCATATCATATCATAACAGGCCGTTTCCCCCTATGCTGTCCACACAGACACAAGTGAAAGGCTCGCACGCCTTGCAATCGCTTCTTAGTTATCGTCTGTTATAACACCAGAGAGCCGTCGATTTTCACGGCTTTGACCCAACACTGGATGTAATGCCTGTTATCTAACCTCAACAGTAATGTTAATAAACAACTGTTCTGTATATCAGCTCAGAATAACTTTTTATGTTTAACTATAAGATGTGTTCCTAAAACACAACATAACTCACGAAAAGACTTATAAAACATATTGTTTTGTCTGCAATGAACAACAACTCTGGGAACAGACTTCATGTATTGGCTCTTGTGGTCAAAGAACTCACCGCACGGGCTGTCAAACAGTTAGTCAGATATCTAAACATTGTATATGTGGTGTGCGATCGGGTTTTCTTCATAAACTTTCGCCGAATATATGGCTTATTATAAATATGTGAAGAGTCTTATCATTATTATTGAAGTCATGGTTAGATAATAGAGGCAAAGAATGAGGGGTTGGGCAGACTATATGCTATTCTCCACTTTCAACACTCATTAAAGAGATCCAAGACTACAGAATATCCAAAAACCCATAAAACATGAAATTTAATAAAAGATATTAAACTGTTTTGAATGTGAGAACATTTGTGCGAATCTTAAGTGTTCTTTGTATTGAGGACTGCACTCATCAGAGCACAGGTATAGCAATATAATCAACACTTAAGCAGAAAAATCTGTTGATAGTGTTGTGGTATATAATTATCAAATCAGAAAATAACAATTTTTCACTTGTAATCACGTGAACCTAATATTAATTGAGTTATGCAATAATCGGCTCCACAGCTCTCCTCAAAGCAGGTGTTGTAAAGTTAGAAAAATTATCAGAAATTTCCCTAAACTTCTAGAATAACTAATTTAAAATTTTGGTAAACTTTCAAATTAAAGCAAAATTAATATTCGCGATAACTTTCACTCATCTAATGGTCTGTCCGTTGGAGTGATAGCCGTCGATAAAAACAAAACTGAGAAAACTTCACACTTTTATACCTCAATGACTGCTTACACAATGAATTTCCTGTAATTTGTCTGAAGTCCCTCTAATTAGTCGACTGATGCCTATTCTGATAATATTTATGAATAATATTTTATATTCTGTGCAAAAAATAACAATTCAGACGTTGATTTCTCACACTTGAGGAGTATGTGCAGCGATTTTCAGCACCTAATTAGTGATTAGCAACACATAGTCTAAGCGCGTCTCCAATAGAATACATAATTCTGCGCTCAAAACAACCAAATTTATAATAAAAAAGTAATTACTTAACAATAATAATGAAAAATGATATATAAATCATAGGACAGTCTGACAGCCGGTGAGGACTGGAAGTGAGAAAATTGTAGAAACAAATAACAACTTAAGGCTCTGTTGACGACTAATTGTTGAGCTCAGGTGTGTCTCTCATCTCATGATAGGAGAGGGCCTCAGCTGTTGATCACTACTATGTTTAACGAGACGATGAGTTCTCCATTGCAGTCAATTATATTTCACTCACAAATATCCTGCACTTAATTTAAACGAAATCCAAGTGAAGTCCTCTTATTTCATGTCATAACAGGGATGACCAGCACAGGGGGTTACCCTTAAAGACAATCAATTTCGGGAATATAGCGCTTAAAAGGCTATTTTTAAGGCCTTTGGCTCAATAAATTACCTTGTTAACCAAATTTAGATCGATTTAAATGTTATAAAATGTCCTCCCTGATTTGATAAATCTAGCAAGCTCATTAGGCATGAAAAATGCTTTCAAATTGCGCTCAACTTATCAGAACAAAGAAGTGATTAAAAATTAAAGCCAAAACAGTTTTGTTGAGAAGAGAAATGATTTTTAATGTTTCACTTCAAACGAGTTTATTATTAGATTTGAGAAATAAATTGACACCGAATTAATTGACTGATCATTTGTTGGCATCTTATCCGACACTTATCTCATTGCAATCCAAGTATGAAATGAGCAAAACATGAGACGATCTGTTGGGCAGATGTTCGCTATATTTTGCCCAATATTTTGCTAAGAAGTGAACCAATTTTTCCTTCATATCATTAGTGAAATCAAATCAAAAGAAAATTTTCTGCACTCAAAACAATCAATCAATCAATCAGAGGAAGAAAACTAAGAAAATACAGATATTTTCTGCACAGAATAAAAATAATAAGTTTATCGATGGATTGATTGCACCAGACATGAGGTCAGACACTATTCTCAGCAAACATTGTGCCGATGAGTAGAGCGATGGGAAGGCTGTGCCGCAAAAAATAGTTACATTAATAGTGGAGATCATCTCAAAATTGGATACGAATCGCAAAATCAAAAGTAAACAACGAATGATAACAACAAATATAATGTAAATAAGGATCCGATGGAATCGCAAACCATTTTCATCGGTCAATACTAAAACCCACTAAAAGTATAT
>JAQIWF010000889.1:0-14898 GCA_034694965.1 Ceratozetes gracilis
ATCTCTAATTCTAGTCGTTTTTATCAATTTTAAGTTTATACTAATTTTTATTACAATTTATACAACACTTGAAACCAAATTACATTTCAACCCATGATTTGTTGCCTTAATTTAAGTTTATTTTAAACTTTTATTTTATTACTCATTTTATCAATTTTTCATATGATTTCCACTTTATTTGCACTTAATTTTTCCAATAATGTAATCAATTCTTAAGATATTGTAATCAAATGATAAGAAATCAATGCAATAGAAGTTATCGACATTTCGCACAAATAATGAGTTGAGTTAACATTGATTTTCTTGAATCATATGATTTGATTCTAAATTTATTATTCGTTAAGTTTTATTACATATGATATCACCCTTTAATTCATATTTACATCACTTTAATTGGTTTTATTGTTTGGAAGAATGTTTTAAATGTTTTAATAATCGTTTCGTCTTTAAAGTTATGTAAAAAATTCATCAAAAATTAAAATTCAATTAAAATGGAATTCAAAACAAAATTCTTTATATTAATTGCCATTAAATGCTATGAAATCTAATAAATATGGAAATAAAGTCCAAAATATATTAATTCTGTTTAAATAAATAAATATTTGCGGAAAGAGAGTTAAAATGGAGTTTAAAAATGATATCTCTATCACAGAAATGTAAGGAAAGCTCCGAACTATTGATTTGTGTTACTGTGGAAGCAATTTGGCGCCATTTATGCCCCGAACAGATACTTTTTTTGGGCGAACCAGTAGTCCGTAATTTGGTTTACATTGGAAATATCGCACACCATTAATGGAACCGTCATTCTTGCCGGTGGGAGTCCGCAATTCAACCCCTATTATGGATCAGTTGATTAGTAGTGATATTAGCAAAATGTGAGAATTCATGTCATACCCAACCAAATGCCCGGTCCGGCGAACTCTACGGGTCCTATATATCTGACGACACCAATACTGTTGTTAATGAAGACATTGACGCCAACCGTAAGCCAAGTCTCGCCACTCGACTGATTCGAAGAATTTTGATTTGAGTTTTGATTCTTTGTCTGAATTGTTTTGAGCCGCGATTTCCTCGAATTCATCGGACTTTTGAATATATCATCGGTTGAGCTCTGGCTTACTGTCAGACTCATGTCAGAAGAATTATCATCAGATTCTTCGGTCAGTTTTCTATCTTTCAATACTCTTAATATGCGTGAAGTAGTCGTAAAAATACCATAATTTGGTCGACAATCGAAATAACGGATCCCATTAACAGATCCGTCATTTTTGCCCATATTTTTACTCAGTTCGACGCCTATAAAAGTGCCTAAAATGTGGATTCCGGTCAGAATTGTGTGACATTTGAACGAAGTGTGAGGCATACCCGATGCGAACTGAGTGTCTCCCATAAACCGAACGATTCCAACCCTTTTGTCATTTAGTAAAACTCGTTTCCCAACCGATATATCCATCGAATTAATACTCTTGTATTTAAGGGACGATAACCCGGTCTCCACTTTAGGAGTGACGTGAGAGACATCAACTCGTGGGTGATTCACATTTCTCATAACCATTGGACTCATCGGACCATTTCCTCGAAAATATTTGCCATAACTTTCATCAAATTTAGTGATTTTGTTGATGGGGGCAAATATTCCTTGTTTTGGACCACATCTTTAAAGAGGAATGCATTCAAACTAACCACTGATTAAAACTCAAGACATACCGAAAATAAGTGACACCACCAACAGTGCCATCATTTTTGCCATCGGGTTCGAGCAGTTCAACTCCGGCCCAAATACCTGACGAGTTATAAATTAATTGAGGGAATGGACTATCATTAGTAAGGGGTTTACCTGAAGCAAACTGAGTGGCGCCGCAGTACCTCAAAGTACCCAACTTTTGGTTGCTTATGATGACGCGGTCGCCTAAACTGAGTCCAAGTGCTAAGAGAACTACTTTTCCCGTTTGATTGGTAGTCGATTCTAAGCCCTCCCCTGGAATGCAGGCCAGTGTTGCCTCTTCTAACAGTGCCTTCATTTTTGTACAAATTTCAAAAGTGGTTTCCGGTGGCAACAACTCAGAAGGAATTGTCGGTTCGGGAACACTGAAGAATGGAGTTCTGTCCAAATCGTCTTTAAGAAGAATATTTGCGCCGTTATTCAGAAGTATTTTCGCCGAATCCAAACACAGATTAGAGGCAGCGATGTGTAGAGGCGTTCCCCCATCAAAGTCACGGCACGGGTTGTCAATGAATGCTTTGTTTGTCACCTCTAATAAGTACTTAAGAACTGATCCGACATCGAAATAGACAGCGAAATGAATGGCAGACATATCAGTCCACCGACATCTCAGAGAGACGTCTGCATTGAAGCACTCAATCAAAAGCTTAGCCGTTTTCATCGCCACTTCCGCGTCACCGACACCTTTGGCACCTGATTTGCACACGAAGTGCAATAGACTCATGTCTGTCAACTCATCCCTATCATCGATATGAGCACCTCTTCGAAGGACTTCGCGAACCAATAATTCAATGGATTGTTGTGTTTGTGGAACCCATTGACGCATAATTGCAAACAATTGACTGATACTTGTGTTCATATCAGCCACTAATTCACGACAACCCTTGCATTGAGCGTTAAAGTAAGCGGAGTCCAGCTCTTGACATGTCCTACAAATGGGTGGATCGCATGAAGAATGAGTTTTGGGACCTCCCGGCAAACATTCCTCTTGAAGAGAGTGGAGTCCATTGCCATTGACACCATTGTGGCCAGAGTTAGTTTGGTCAATTTGGTCAATTGATAGGTCAGACAATTGATCTTTCAAGTGATCGATGCCATTGCCATTGGAGTGACTTTCCTCCGGTATTACAGACATCTGAGAAGAGACCGCATCTGAGGAGACATTAAAGTGTTTGTCATTAAACCTCTTAATGGCGTTAGACTTGTGAACAATGGATCTCAAGAGAAGCCATCGAAGCATTATTTTGACTTTAAATGGGATCAAAACTTACGCATCAAATGATTAGACAAACACTGAATTCAATGGTTTTATATTTTGATTAAAAGGATTTTCACATTGGATTCAAATAAAAGCATAAATTCGTGATATTTTAAAGCATATCCTTTCGTGACATCAAATCTATTCAATTGATATGCAATTCGTGACAATCGGTTCGCAAAATAATCTCTCATTAAATCACTTCACAAATGAATATTCATTAGGAAATCATTTCTCAATTGATTGGCGAAAAGCAAAACACATTCAATCGTTTCAATCATTTAAATTCATAATCAAATATAAACTACTTTTGAGAAAAACACTCATTTCTTACATATATTAATAAAATTTGTAATAAATATTTTAATTAAATTCTTCATTAATTTATAGCAAAGCCTTTGAAGTCTTATTGTTTGCAAAACTTTTTTTACGGCAACTTTTATGAGTTGTTTATCGACTAAATGCACAAAACTTTCCCAGACTTTGAACGCAAAGACATTTCACTCAATACGGCTATTACTCCAATACTTATTCAATCCATTGATTTATATGAATATTTAGATTAATTATTGAGAGAAACGGTTGGTTTGTGTCTCAATTGGATTAACTTTGATTGCGTTCACATAACTGGCGTTCAATTGTAAGAGAAGGCAATCCGTGGACGCAGTCGTGAAGTGCGTGAATGAGTCAACCAATTGAATGACTGGTTTGGCAAAGACTTTCTCATTGCGAGCGATGAGGGATTCCCACATATCCCACATATCCCAGGCATGTATTGAGAATACCACTCATATTGTGAGGGCATCGACATCATAGCGGTCTCTGTTTTGTTGTCTTCTCTCACTCTGTCTGAGCGCTGGCTTTCACTCCAAACACTCATTCATTCATTTCATTAATAGATTGTATTCTAAAGACTCGTTTCAGTGATACTCTTCTCGAAGATGTCATCCATTTGTGACAACATTTCGATCATTTAATTATTCAAATTCACTACAAAATGAGTGTCTCTGCAAGGCTTTGCAAATGTATTAATTAAACGCTTCTGTAATGCAATGATGTCTGAGAGACAGACTATTAGCCTATCCATTGATTGAATGCTTTCCTCTCAAAACCGTTGTAATAGAGAAGTGAAGAACTTTTTTAGTGTTAGAGATATGTGTTGTGTTGTTGTGTCTCAAAATGAAATGTTCGGCAAATTATGAGTTATAAACATTTGTTTTGAGTGGAGATCCAGTGATGAGAGATGTCGGCAATCAATTGAATCACTGCTTTAATGACTCGAGTATTGGATCGCATCTCACGTTTGTAGAGATGTTTGGTTTGTGTTGAGTCACACATCTGGCACTCAACCCATTGGACGCATTCTGTGCCGATCCAGAGTTGACTAACATATAAACAGCAGTTGTTTTGATGCAAATGGAAATCAAACTCTGTTTTACTGTTTATACACTTTTAGCAAAACTTTGCTTTATTTCGATCCCTCTTTTGGCGCTCTTCGGGTCGGCCTTCAAAGGTAAGGATCAAATAGTTTCTCATATTGAAGACCAATATATCATTACTAATAGCCTTAGATATCAGTTCATATCAGGGGTGTCCATAAGGGAGTGGATACTGAGGTTTTGAAACCTTAATGAAAAAGCTCTAGGTCTGTCAAGGTTTTCAAATCTCAGAGGAGGGTATTTTGTAACCTTCCCCCCTGAAAATCGAGTTGGATGGACACCCTGGTTCATATTAAAAAGTTAAATTGAAATGACAAGTATTGAACATGCAAAATTATTAAGTCACTTTATAGTTGGAATATACCTTGGCAATACTTTTCTGATTTCTGGTATAGCTCTCATTCTCATATCAAATGTCACTTAAGGCTACTTTTGCCCATTTTGACCACTTTTTGTGCGAATTTGTGTCTAATCTGTTGTATTGAATGACTAATACTATGAGTCGAGATATTAGAGCATTGAATGCATTGAAACCACTGTTCACTTATTGAACAAATCTATGATTGATTGCAATCGATATCTATTTCTATCACAAAATGGGTTTTACTCTCCGATTGAATTCCAAATATTTAGTATTATTCACTCATTTGGTTAATGAATGGACTGACAAATGACTTGTAGGGATAAAAAGACCTGAGCTGTGCTCAAGTCATCTTCAGTTCATTTTATTCATTTCTCGATTGTATCCACAGAATGAATGCAATAGTTATTAATGCATTCATTTTTGTCAATTCATCACTTTGTGCACATAATTGTGAAAGGGTAGTGTCAGTTCACAAACTTGCCTTGTCGCACAGTGTTCATCCATCAGAACAGATTCCTTTAACTTATGTTGTTTTGACGGCTTTATAATTATTTTGGTCAGTCCTCACAGCCCTCAGTGTTTTTTTAGTAAAAGGCTAACAAACCACAAGAGGCTGTAGTAGACTAAACAAAGCTCGAGCACACAGTTATTGATTTTCAAAACATATGAAGTGTCATATTTTTGAACATTTGTGAGAAAACTAAACAATTATTTTGAGAAATAGAGTCGAAAACATTTGCGTTGGTTTTGAAGCTCTGATACATTTTTCACACAAAGTGTTGACTTATTTGAATGATTTCTCAATGAATTCAAATCAAAAACTACTTCTTTTGCATAAATAAAGTATAAAACATGTAATTCTTTGCGATATTCCGCACATCACTGGAAAGGCTTTCAAAATTTTTGACTGACATTCTGGTCCTCACTTTGCATAAACTCCATATCGATTGCAAGTCTCAAACTCTATATTAAAATATATCACAATTGAAGAGAGAAGGAGAGAGAGAGAGAGAGAGAGAGAGAGAGAGAGAGAGAGAGAGAGAGAGAGAGAGTAATGAGAGTAAGAAAGTGTCGCTTACAGCTCAGTGTGAGTTGTTTTTTACCGAAATTGAATTTGTCTTCTTTACTATTGTTTGGTTTGATTTTCAATTAGAAGAGAAATATTATTTTTGGAGAAGAAATGCGATCAGAGGCTAAACATTGCGTGCATTGAGTTTATTGTGGATGAGATTTGTGTCCAATAAGTTATTCTAAAAGCTCTTCGTTTTAGGATTCAAGTGTTGAATACTTATAGACACCAATCAAAGCATTACAGCTTCCGATCGAATGCACGCAATCATAACATTTAGTAAATCCTCTTTTATTCAAATCTAATTAAAATGCATTTTCTAATATTCAGTGAAATATCGGCGAAATATCACAAAAGAGAACTTTCATAACTTAAAATCAATTAGACTTAAAAATTAACTCATTTTTATTCATGGCTTTAATATTTCGACAAAATATTATGAAATTTAAATCGTTAGAGTGAGAGCTTCGTTATAAATATCTTGGTCTAAATAATTCATATGTTTATTAATAATTTGTTTTATGAAAGGATTAATTTATTATTTATTTGAAACGTTTGAATATAGTCTTAATTAAGTGTTTTAAATGCTGTCCTTTTATTGAAAAATATGTCAAACATTAAAACACTAATTAATCTTTGAGTGGAGTTAATAGCAGCCCTTCTTTGCACTAAAATCGATGATTCATTAATTTTATGAAACTTTAAATTACAACTAAAAATATCCCTAAAATACTCCTTCAAAATGAGATTATTTATAGCCAGAGTTGTCCCCAATTCGAACCTCTAGGGATAGTAAAATAGTCACTTTTGGTCAAACCTCCGAAGGTACCAGGGTGGGTGCTTAAAAATGGAGGTGAAAATACCCCAACAACTATTTGAGATCGATTGACGAGTTGTTTCCAAATCTTTTAAATTAGTTGGATAGACAAGAATAGATTATTTCATTTTATTGTCAGTTCATTAATATGTTGAGTTTTATTTTATTCGTGGCTAGAATTTATCCCTCAATATCTTGAACCCAATTGAGGGACAAATTCAAGCTTTTACTGCATTTTTGTTAATTATCTTTTGCTGATTTTGCGAATTCACTTTTTGCAGTCATTTCTACTTTTGTGTCATTCAAAATTCATTAAATTTTTTTGTGTTAAATCAGGGATTGCCAAAGGTTTAATGATCATGGGGGTGGGGTTGAAGTGGAGTAAAAAGGTGGACGTTTGGCAAAAATTATAGTGATGAGGATATTGCAAAACTCATCGGTTTTGTATTTACAATTTGTTCTGTGACTAAAAAAATCGGAAAACTCCTATAAAAATCTCAAAATATTTGTCCCAAATAACCAAAAAATTTCTACAAAAACTCCGAAAAATTAGCCAATAAAACCTCAAACATTTTCCGCTTTAGAGGGAATTTGGACCTTTGCGCGAATACTAGGGGGGAGGGGTGTAACTAAACTACTGTAAATTGATTTTTAAACCACCAAGTCAAGTTAAAAAATTGATATCTAATGTTTATAAATTTCTCAGTTCACCTTCTCTCAATTATCATGAAATTCTGCATAGTTTTTGACCCATATGGGGCAGATACCCCTTGTCCACCCCTGATTAAATTTATTTTATGTGTTATAAAAATTTTGAGCAATTCTTTTGGGACTTGTATTACATTTTGAGTAATGAATTTTATTTTGATGTGACTTCTATTTGAATGTTGTGTAGTATTTGGGATCAGTTGTAATATAGTTAATAATTTGTTCTTTAATTAAAGGTTTTCTCTGCAAATCTGAGATGAAATCAGTTTCAGATTTTCATATAATGATTGGAAGAGAATGAGAGGAACTATAATCTGTTATTCCCTCTAATTCTGTATTCAATGTCTTTCTTAACAGTTATTCTGTTCGGTCTCTTAACTAAGGGTTTAACAGATCAACAAAAGCTCCAATTCATTGAGTCAGTCGAGTGTCTGTCTCTCTCTGTATCTCATGGTTTGCATTGAACTAAAAATCATCGTTTGATGTAATCCCAGCGCTGATACCTTTTTGTCGAAACATGTTTTATGTTTACCAATTGCTCTGCCATTCGTTGTGTTTGTTTGAAGAGAATCTCATCTCTTAGCGATTACTTACACTAAATGTTGAGAGCTATTAGAGTCAGCACATAATCCATTATATATTTTCTGGTTTCCGAACACTTAATAGTTTTCTGTTTATTTCAAAAACTAATTTCAATAAAATACGAATCGTTTCAATACATTAACTCTTATCGATGGCAAAGGTTTTTGATTCGTCTAATAATAGTTTAGATTAAAGCGATTTTCACTAAAAAGCCATTTCTAATGAAGACGATTGCCTTAATCTCACTCATTAGTAGTGGGAACCTAACGACCAGACCCTCATAATTATCCATTAGATTAGAGACAAAAGTATTTGCAATTTATGCAGTTGTTGTTTGTAACCAAATAATGAACTTATTTATAGCAACTAATCTTTTTTGTCATAACATCTCTAAAGGTTTTCACATATTCTTATAAACTCCAGACTTATTTGGTTTCACATTTTATATCGATAAACATTTCCTTTGATTTTCTCAATTTATATATTTTTGATAATCAAAAACACATTTCCTCTCAAAAGATGTGACGAAATACAGAAACATACAATTTATTTAAGTAATAAAAGAAAGGAATCGATTGCTTGTCTCAACTCTTGAGTTTGTAATTAATAAATGTCAATAAATTGATTAAAACAAATATGATTTGTTTTGAAGTTAAGTCAGACTTTTGTGTTTGAGAAATGACTTTTTCATTATAGACTTATTTCTGTTTTTGTGTTTGTGCTGTCAATTACCACCGAATGCCTTATTGGTGTCGTTGGGCATCACTTCTGTGTTTCTTTAGTACATATATTACTGTTCACAATATGTCGACAATTTTATCGACATTTTCACAACCGATTGTGAGTTGTGCCCTCACATAAGCAAAGTGACCAATGCATTATTGAGTTCACTCCCGACAATTTCATAAATCATTCATCAAACTTGTCATCTCATTATTTGGAGGAAATCACAATTCACTCATTCCTTTCAATAATGAATTTCAATTATTTTGAGAAATCAATATAATGTGAAAACACTTAAACTCATTGTGTCTGAAATGAAATATGTATTGAATTGTGAATAAAGTCTATTGAAGAGACATTTTCGACAACAAGGATGAGTCAAATTATTGTTCTATAAAACAACTTCACGTGAAATATACTGTTTGAGAATTTTGAGATTTAGATGTGAATGAAAAGTATGTTTGAAATAATAGATTTGAATTCTTTAAATGAATTTGGGCTTAAAGTAAAGACTCGAAGAGTAAATGTTTTGAAAGTACTTTTGAGATAAGTCTCTCATAAATAAGGATTCATCGATCGACTCATTTTAGTTTCGATTCTTATATGCTTTTTATATAAGTATTTATTTTAAAATAATCTTTTGTTTCAAAAATAGTTGAATTTGAATGCCTTGAGTTATTTGAGAACACTTTCTGTAAATATTATGATTACTGACATTAATGTCTAGGATTTAGTGCTTAAATCGTTTGATATTTAATGAAATTTTCTTGTGTTCACTCAATTGTAAGACACGGTTGTAATCCAGGTCTAATTTATCTTAATATTTGAAATTTTATTTTCCACTCATTTCATCTCTCATAAGATGGTCTGCAATTGAAGTAGTTTTAAGGCTGAGATGATATACAAAACAGTCATTGATTGCTAACTATACTCATGAGTGACAATCGAAGACTATTTCCAGACATACCTAGACTTTAAGTAAAGTTTTTTGATTATTTCATGGATGAATTTTTTCTGAGATGTTCTGTCTCTTTGTTGCACAACATTTTCTATCAGTTTTCGTTCACAGAAGCCATGAATTGTGGGCTTATCTGATGTAAGATAGACTTCATTTCCTTCCTTTGACTCAAATCCGTCTCTGATTCAATTGATTGGATTATTTCTGTCTCTTATATACCATTTTTGTTAAGAATATGAATCAAATATATATGTGATTCATATGACTGTGAATTACAATACTTTTTCTGTCAAACTTTACTCGACTACAACATTGAAGCGAACATAATATGTAAATCCCATCTTTTAATCGATAAATGGCAACAAAATGCTTCTAAACTTTGATCTAATCGATATTTTGCTAGATTAAACAGGAGTGCCCAAGGGTCTATCCAAAATACGTCGAGGTTTTGCCAAAAATGCACCATTTAATCCCTACCTCTATGATTGATCGACTTTGCGCATCCCTGATATAAACTTACCTTAACCAATTTATAATAGAATATTTTGTTGGAACATTAGTTTTCTAAAAGTTTTGAGTTGTTATGACTATTTGTTTGAGTAAATGTATGATTAAGTGTTTTATTGAAATAGTGCCCAAAATAGTGTCGGCCCCGAAGAACGTGTCAGCAGTGGTCGGGCACAACATATCATTTGTCTGCCACATTGAGAGCCAAAGCGAGCCTCCAATCGAGTTTTCGTGGCTCAAAGATGGCCATCCTTTAGAGCAGACACAACTGGAAGGGACAGGACTGACCACTGTTCGAATGAGGGACAACCACACAATGGGTTCATTAGCGCTGAATAATATCCAACGAAGTGATGATGGATTGTATCACTGCATCGCTTCCAACCATTTAGGATCTGATATTTCACTGCCGGCCAGTCTTACCGTCAAAAGTAAGCCATTAATTATACAAAAATACTATTAATGAAACAAAACTTCAAATAAATGAAGCGATGATTAACTGTTCACTGCATTCATCAATTCATGTCAACCGAATAATAGCTCAAAATCTATAAATAACTAATTGGTTCTGAATTAAGACATTTGATGCTTATATTCATTTCATTTTTGTACTTATAATTCAATTATCTCATTATGAGTATAAGGAGTCTGTCCTCCTGTAGGGATGCAATCAATTAATTTCATTTACTTCTATAAAAGTTTATAAACTTGTGAATCGATATGTGGTTTGAGTGAAGCATTCGGTTATTAGAGTGTAAAGTATTCCCTGAAGTATATCTATATTGGCGTCCAATGTGTTGTAAGACATCGATTGTCGACCCATTCATTGATGAATTTTCTCTGAATTATTGACTGTTTTCTTATTTTTTGTCATAACTTAAAGATTAGAAAACTGTAATCGACGGCAGACTTTAGTTCACAAATCTATAAACAATAGAAGTGATTTGCTCTGAGAAGTGATTTTAATGGTTTCTTATTTTAAAATTTATTTCTTTTTTATCAGTTATGACTGGAGTGTTAAGAGAGAGGAAATTCAATGTTCTCCAAATCTGCTCCCATTTTGCCAAATATCCCAAACCAGAGTGTTATATGGCTTTAGGTCTCTTATGAATCATTTGTGAGCATTTCCTTCAGTATTTGAGTCTAAAACTTTCCTAACTTTAATTCAAGTGACAAATGACCTCTCTTCTCTCTTTCTTTCTCCCTCTCGTAAAAAGATTAATTTCTAATAAACTATTTGTATTGGGCTCACGGTTTTCAATTTTTCTATAAGCGAGATTTACTTGGTCAATTCCTGGAAACAAATTGGTAAAAATTCTCAAAGCAAATATTTAAGGGAACTTTACCTATAATTTTCAACCAATTAGTGGAGTGCCTCACAATTATTCCTTCAAAATTCATGATTTATTTATTGATATTTATTTAAAAGGATTGTATTTCTTCTCATTTATTATTCATTAACTTATGATTTGTTTATAAAATTGAATTTCGATTTTAAGCTTCTATTTTGCAATTGATTTGGACTTTAAATGGTAGTGGAGTTGAAATTTAAAATAATTTAAAAATGAGGTTTACTTTTATTCGTTCATAACTCGACTGTTTTGAGGAATCAATCGATCAAAATATCGTTTTGTAGAGTATTTTTCTGTCACAACATTTAAACCAATTTCGCATTAAATCCATTATTTTTGAGGCAAAATTATTTTCAATTTTCCAATTCTTTGCTTTTATTAAATAAAACTTTATTTTGTGTTTCACTGATTAGAGAGATGTAGTGCTCCGACCATTCATTTCGTTTGATTGATTGCAGTCTCAAACACTACTTCATTGAAAACAGTTTCCTTTTCCTCACATTTTTTGCTTTAGAGTTGATAACAAAAAAGTTTAGATAATAATATTCACTTCTAATGATGTGATGAAGAAGTGCACAGTAATGAAGGAAAACCATCGAAGCCTCAAAGCATTTATATTTGCCTTTTCTTACCGTCTTTTAGATTTCTTTGAAATATTCCATAATTCAGGCTATAGTTTAAGCTATAGTTTAAGCTCTTTTCAGCACTGAATCAATATTTGATGTGAAATAAAAATTGTTTTTTATTCTTCACAGAATTTTTATCTATTTTTGAGATTAAGTCACTGAATCCAGATTAGTTTTGTGAATATTGAATTTAACTACTTTCCCTTGCATAAGTAGTTATTCGAGGGAAATTTCCAATATTTTTCAGCTTAAAAATGCATTTTATTTACAAAAATGCATTTATGTCTTCAAATATTTTACCGCAGAATCAGTCGATTTCCGTTTATTACTGTTTCCAAAATATATAACTCATATCTTTTTATTTATTATTTAGTATTAATACAAATTTTGTTGAAACGGGTGAGTTAAGGAGGTAGGGGCTAAATTTTAATGATTTTTAACAACCCAAGACTTGCTTCAAGAGAAACTTACCCCTAGAGGTGTTGACTCACTGCATCCTTGGTGTTGAGTTACCCTTCTTTTATTCATTGGAGCAAACATTAGCCACAATTCATTAATTCTTTGATAGCCAACGACTACTTTTCTTTTGAATGCTCTAATCTAACAAATTCTCGAAGACATCCAATTTGTTTTGGGAGGAACAGCAACCAAATTAGAAAACACGGATATAGTTTTATTCTAGCAATTGAAAGGATGAAATAATTGGAATTTATATATACCTAATATACACCAAATTTCATATTTGATTGAAATGATTTGGAGAAAGCATTTACTTTAAAATAATGTGTTTTGAGAAATGTGTTAACTCGACAATGAAGTGATTCCTTCGTAACCATCTCTGACCATAATATGTGTTTTCAAGATTTATTATGGTTTACGTCTATTATGGGTTTATTTAATATTCAGGCTAAAAGCATAATAAAACTCAAGTATAATTTGTTGAGCGCCCGATCTTTTATCGATTGTCTCCTTTTGAGGCAACATTTTTTATGAATCGTTTTTCTTAAAGATTTATATGAATTATAATTTGATTTTAAACTTTCATCGCTTAGTAGTTCTAAACTCAATAAATTCATTGATTTTTGAGTTTTTAATGAAATTAAATTTAATAGATTTTAATTTTGTGTAATCATTAATTGTGTGGCTTTACTACCAGTACTTCCTCTCTATAATAGAGATTAATTGAATGATAAAAGAAAACTTTAGTGGAGTAAAAGTTTCGTTAAATTAATGGTTAGATGTGTTATAAATGTCAATTGAAGTGAATAAAATTCAATAATAAAAATTTATTCCTGGCTATCTCTTATCATCAAATATTTTATATAAAGGATGTTTTGTGAGACAATTTTCTTTGTTTAGTTTTTTCCCATCGATTCTGATTCTGAGATGAATTGAAGAAGAATTGAGTTTTCAGTGAATTATTTTTATGGCATTCATTTGGAAATATATTTCACCACTTCTTCTATATTTGTATTTAATGTTGGGATCGATAATGAATTTCTCTAAATATTAATGTGAATCAGAATTTAATGGGAAATAATTGGGTGGAAAAGAGGCTATAATTTGGTTCGCATTTTATTGTTTGTATTATTAATAGAGTTTGAGAGCTAAACAAAACAGTCATTTCATTTCAATTTATAGATGAATTGTTCCGGTCTTTAGATGTCGGGTACAATCGAATGAATAAATTCTTCTCGTCTTTACATTTCCAGTTCACATATAATCGAATGACTTATACATTGAACAAAGAAATTTGAGCCCAGAATTCCGAGAATTTTACTTTTTTCTCTCTACAGACCCAGAATTTAATCTCATATTCAATAAAACAGAAAATATGACAAAATTCTTCTCTAATTTTAATTATCGTTTTCTTAGAGACAAACGGTTTAACCATTTTTTTAAATAATAAAATTTTCAGTAATAATAAGTTTTTACTAATCATATTCTTCAAAACTTATAAAGGCTTTATCTTATTCTTTATAACCAGGCAATGTGCAAGGTTACTATGCTCAATTATAACTAGTAAGCTTCTTTATTATATGCTTATTATTTTAAACCTATTAAAAAATTAGTTGAAATACTATTTTTGTGTGAAAGAAAATTTAGCCAGATTCAATTTATGCTAAAAATTTATGAATTAGCGAAATTTAATTTTGATAACTCCTTTCTTGCATACCGTTACAGATTTACCAATGGTTTGAATTTTTGCAGTCAATTGAATAAAATGAAATAAATTTTTGTTGAGTTGGGCTCACTTTGTAAGGGAAGAGTAATTGTCATAAAATCCAATAGAGTTGTGTTATATTCTGTTCCTGTGCTATATTTTATGGTGGCTTTCATCTCTCAAAATGTCTTATAACTTGCAATTTAAGGAATTCTAATATTCTGTTCAATTCAGGTGAAGAATTTGGCTGTTTTTCTATCTATTTATCATTTGATCTGAAGATGTAATCGAAAGGAATGTGAAACAAAATATGAGTTTTTATCAAAAATTCTATTCCTATGTCTCATAACATCGGAGAGTATTATTTGAAAAGCTTTTTGTGTTCACAATTCTTTGCAAGAGTACGTCACGTACGACATGAGAAGAGGAAATAAAAGCCAAAGAATTATGTATTTTGTGGTCAACTCTAGTGCTGAGCATTAGTTTCAATAAATATTTGTGAAAATTGTGCCGCATTTGACCAAATGCTGAAATATGGCATAACATGGATTGTAATGAAAGTTTTCTCTGTAATCATCTCTTCTTATTCATTGTCATTGGAAACCAAA